>PVKS010041405.1:0-16043 GCA_004027875.1 Aplodontia rufa
GGAACCCAAGCTGGGCATCCATGATATGGCATTAGCCCTGGATAACTAAGTATATATACATTGGTTTTTGAATGTTTGACAATGTTTCCCCCTCAATTGTATCTCTATATTCATCTAATAAAAAAATTGACTCATGGAGAAGAGCACTGTAATTCATGTCTGAGTGAAGCTCTCTCTGTGAGGTCTATGCTGAGACCTTTATGCTGAGAAACTCTAGCCAGCACTTCGGCACTGTGCATGGGGGTCAAGCAGGAAAGTCAATGACAAGCACAAAAACTTTGAAGAAATCACGTTACTAAGTGGACCACAAAAAGACACTTGTTCACAGTATGAGCTGAAGCCAAATAGTTGCCTTGTTCAACCTTAACTTTTGCATGAAGCAGCTCAATTTTTTTTGTGTGGCTCTGCATATGTTGCATGAAAGCTGCAGAGGTTGCAAATAAATTTTGGGGTTACAAATAAATTTTAGCAAATAGGTAATTTGTAAATATACAATCTGTGACTAATTAAGATCAACTGTATGAGAATTTCTCTTGCTTTATAGCTAGACATCAAAGCATTTTGAAAAAGTGTTAATGCCATTCCTTTCATTTTTTTTGGTTTTGGAAAATATTATTTTTCACAAGATGTGCTATTTAACATTAACAAGTAGCAGATTTTTCTTGATATATTAAAATACATAAATGAACATTTGCAACTGTTTTCAGGTTTAATTTTGAATATAGTAAGGAACAGTAGGCATAACCTGCATAAACAGAAGCTCCTTGGGGCTCTCCAGGATCATTAATATTAAGACACAGTTTCTTAGAGTAGTTTCAAATTAGCAGAAAAATTGAAAAGACAGCACAGAGACTTCCCACATAACCCCCTGGACCTGGTTTCACCTATTATTAATATTTTTCACTTGTATGGTACATTTGTATAATTATCATATTGTGATATTAATACATTATTATATTGTTGTTATTCATTAAACAGTATGAATATTGATTTTTTTATTAGTTGAATATGGACTTACAGTTGAGGGGGAATCATTATCAAACAATCAAGAACAAATGTATATTCACATAGTTAGCCAAGGCTGGTGCCATTCCATGGTTTCCCCCTTGGGTTCCCCACGGTTCTATGTTTCCCTCAAATGAACCCTTGTGTTAAATGGACTTCTTCTGGAGGTCGGAGGTTTCCCTCTGAGTTGATTCCCCATACTCCCTCCCTCCAGTTTCCTTGAGATCCTTCCTAATCCCTCCCCCCTCCCTGCCCACTTCCCTACATCTCCAGGTATCCTAGGCAAGGTTCCCCTGTTTGTGTAAAAATTCATACATGTTGAGGTTATTATTAGCTTGAAATAATTTTAATAAGATCTAATGCACACAGTATACAATTCAATCATTTAAAGTATGAAATTCAATGGATTTGAGTATATTCACAGTTGTGCAATCAAAGTTTTTACTATTAAAATCCCTTTCATCCCATACATGTGCAGTGTTAGGTATCCGTTGACATTGTTCTCTCTTTAAATTTTCCCTACTGTGGACATTTCATATAATCAGAATCATAGAACATGTAGTTTATTACGACTCACTTTTTTTTTAAACTGAGGATAATGTTTTTGAGCTTCCTTCATGATGTTGTATTCATAAGTGTTTACTGGCATTTACTTATTTATATAAATCACTCTTAATTGCTTTTTTTTTAAAGAGAGAGGGACAGTGAGAGAGAGAGAGGAAGAGAGAAGCAACTTTATTGAGTTTTTCATGTGGCCTTCATTGCTCCAAGACTTCGCTGGATATGTGGTGCTGGGGTTTGAACTTGGGTCCTCGCACATGTAAGGCAAGTGCCGTAACCGCTGAGCCACTGCTTCAGCCCCTCTTAATTGCTTTTTATTGCCATATGGACAAGGAAAATTTTATTTTCTATTATCAGTGGTGGACACTTGGGTTTTCTTGCTATTGTGAATAACTCTTCCATGAACATTCATGTGCGAGTTTTTGTGTGTATGTATGGGTGGATGTTTGTTTTTATTTTTCTTGAGTAGTTACTCAATTTTTGTTTCATGTGTTAACTAGACCCATTTGATAACTCTGTGATTACTCCAACTGAAATAACTTAACCACTTGCGGAACTGCCAGACTACTTTCCAAAATGATTATAGTGTTTTGCATACTTGTAAGGAATACATGAGGTTTCCAGTTTCTCTACGAGGCTTATTATTATCTGTCATTTTGATCATAGCCAACCTAGTAGGAGGGAAGTGTTGTCTCATGATAGTTTTATTTGCCTTTTTTTGCTGATTCATGATAATGGCACATCTTTTCATCTGCTACTGGCCATTTTGTGTGTGACCTATGGAGAAATGTGTATTCATAGGATATTGATACATTATTACATAGATATATATAATATATATCTATGTATATATATAGATACTATAATTACATAGATATATTACTTTTAACTACAGCCCAGACTATTTTGATATTTTTCAATTTCTCCCTCACACAGGTTGAATATCCCTTATCAGCTCAGTGGGTAAGTGCCCCAGGGTCCAATCAATCTGTGGTTAAAAAAAAAAAAGTACTTGGGACAGAAGTGATTTCTTTCTTTCTTTCTTTCGAGAAGAACAGTGAGAGCAAGAGAGACAGAGAGATAGAGAGAATCATTTTTTTATTGAGTTTTTAAAGAGAATCAATTTTATTGAGTTTTTCTTGTGGTTTTCGTTGCTCTGACACTTAGTTGTGTACGTGGGTGCTGGGGTTTGAACCTGTGTACTTGCTCATGCCCTGCAAGTGACATAACTGCTGAGCCACCGCTCCAGCCCTTCAAATTTCTTTTTTTTTCCTTCCAGATTATGGAATATTTGTATACATATAATTTCTTGGGGATGGGATACAGATTAAACACTAAACTCAATGATGTTTTCTATATATCGTCTATATATACCCTGAATGTAATTTTATGTGTTATTTTATGGCACCAGCATTTTGACTGAGATCTGTTCCCTGAGGTCAGCTGTGGAATTTTCCAACTGTGGCATCTTGTCTGCATTAAATGAGCTTTGGATTCTGGACGTTTGGATTAGAGCTGATCAACCTATAGCCTTTTTCTCTTCCAGGGTACCCAATGACTTTGAGCTGTCACATGGCCATGGCTTCTCTTGCCTGCAAAAGTTTCCGAGACTGTCCTTATTTTTGTTTACTTGACAGTTTTGAGGAAGACTGGTCAGGTAGCTTGTAGGATGCCCCTCTATTGGAATTTGTCTCATGTTTTCCTTGTCATTAGACTTGAGGTATGATGTTTTGGGATCCTCTCAGGTTTTTAAGAATGTTAAAGTGTTTCCAAGTTCCAAAGTTTGAGAACCCATTGCTACTCTAGTTACCTTTCATTTCATGTAACAGAACAAGTCTGTGGTTATCTTTCTTGCTGTATCCCTGGGCTTTAACACACCCAGGTGCACAATAAATATTTGTGGAGTAAACAACCTTAAGAATCTGTCTCTCTGATAGCTCCAGGCTCAGAGAAGTTAAGCAGAAATATTCAGGCACAGCCAGTGAGTGAAAGAGAAGGAGTGGGGGGGGGTGCAGTGATGGGATACAGGTGGGGCCCAGGGGAGCCTGACAGCTGGAGTAGGGTTCAACCTTAGCCTCACTTTGGAATCACCTGAGGAATATCAAGCTATACCAATACTTAGGTCGTACTCCCAAGGATGCTGGTTTGATTGGTCTGGAGATCAGGGTTTTTAAAAGTTCTCCTGGTGACTGTAAGGTACAGCTGTTTGAGGACTACCTACTTAGGAAGTGTTCAAGAATCAGAGCCAGGGGTGTGTGGACAGAGTTGGAATTGTGACAGCCGCTCTTTGGCTGCGTGACCTTGGGCAAATTACAAAACTTCTCTGAGCACCTGTCCCTTTGTTTGCAAATAGAGGTGGTGATATCCACTTCATAGTGGTGTGTGGATAAAAGAACCTATTAACAATTGCTCAATAACAACAATAATAACAGCCATGAAGCTGTGTGGAGTTGTAGTTGGTGCCCTGGGCTCTGTAATCAGCTCTTTAAATGGCATTAGTTCACAGGAGAGACCCAAAGATGTTGGAAACAAAGCAGTGCCACTTGAAAGGAAAAGCAGATCGACATTGCCCTGCGTACCTGAGACAGCAAAGATTAATATTAATTACAATCCTAACAGTAACGATTACAGAGCATTTCCTAACGGCGCTTCCACCCTAGCGAGCTTTAATTTTCTCTGGAGTCGACTGAGTCATCATCTCCCTTGTTTAGAAGTCAGGCCAGTCTCAGAGAGGGATGGGGGCTGGCGGAAGGGCACACAGCGGCGCGGCAGCCAAGGCCAGAAGGTGCACCCGAAGGGAGAAGCGGAACAACTGAGCCCACGCGGTGGCTGTTACCATGAGACGCTCACACCGTGTCTTCCCACGACCTCCGCTGAGGATGTGGCCCAGCTGTGCCAGGGCCTGGTCCCCAGGCTCCCGCAGGGATGCTCTGGCTGCGAGGGCTCTGGAGGCGCGGCTCGGAACAGGGGGCGGAGGCTGAGTGCAGGAGAGGCCACTCACCCCCGCCCACCCTCCATCCCCTCCCTCCTCCCTCCATCCCCTCCCTCTCAAGCACGCGATCCCCCTGCTCCCGCGCGGCTGCCGAGCCAGAGCTGGGCGCGGGGGAGGCGGGGGGCGTCCCAGAGGGGATCCCGCCCCCTCCCCCGGTACCCGGCGCCCCCGCACCCACGTGAGCGCAGGGCCAGCTCGGATCCGGCTGGCTGCACAGCGCGCTCTGGCTCCGCGCTGGTGCTCCTCGGTCGGTCCCCGAGCCAGCGCTGCACGGTTCCTGGCGGGTCCCCGCGGCCCCGGCCGGGCGCTTCGCCGGGCTCGGTCTCCGGATCTAGGCGCAGCGCGCAGGCCGTGGCGCGGGCGGGCCGCTCCCGCCGCTCCGGAAGCTGGTGAGTGGGGAGATCCAAGCTGGGCGCGGGGACTCGGCGCGGGCTGGGCGCCTGAAGGTCTTGCTGGCGGCGATCGGAGGCGCGCGGGGCTCGCCTAGGGTCCGGCGGGTAGGCGACCCTCGAGCCCCTGCGTCCACCTCTCGGCTTTCTTTGTCTCAGCTCTAGCTGTCCATTAGGATCATCGCTGCCGCTCGACCCTAGGTCGCCCTGGTGATCCATCACTTTTTGTTCTGCCCAGGTCTCCCTACCCACCTTCCCACCTTCGCATCCAGTGGCCTCAACTCGTGGGCATGTTTTTTCATTGAGCCGGGTGCCTTGTCCACTTGCAGGGCTCCGTTTCCTTTCCTATGGGGATTAATGGCTGCAAATTCAGACACACCTGCTGTGGCTAAGACTTTGGCCCCCGCTGCAGGGGCGGGGGGCAGAGTGTGTGTGTGTGTGTGTGTGTGTGTGTGTGTGTGTGTGTGTGTGTGTGAATTGTGACCATCGTTGCCTGTGTGCAGTTTAATTTTTGAAGGATAGCTATGTAGGGCAGTGAAAATGTGTACCAGGCTGTGTCTGAAGATATAGGCGATGTGACTTGGGTGTGAGTGTGAGTTGTATGGCTGAAGTTGTATGCATAAAGTTGCATTTCGCAAGGGATGTGTGTGGTTGTATGTTTGAAGAGTTTGTGTATGGTGGTGTGTCCTTGAGGGGTTGTGTATGTGTCATTTGCACATTAGAGGCTTGCGAGGTTGTGTGTTCAAGTGTGTGCATGTGATGTATATGATTCTCATTTCCACTTTCTCTCCTCTCACTCACTCCTCTGGCTACCATAGTGTTGAGATAAAATGTGTAGCAAGCATCCTTGTAGACCGTGATGTTTTCTGAGATGTTCTAAATTAAGTTATAATCAGAGAATGGAGGGAGCAAAGAGATAAGAGGTCGTTTTAAGTCAAGACTTTTAAGTAAATTCAACAAAGGAAAAGAAAGAAAAAAATCCAACATCCAAAAAACTGCTTCACGTTCCTGTATTCTTGAGAGCACTCGCCAAGTCTACATTACATTCTGCTCTTGGAACTGACCCAGAAATAACAAAAACTCTTCATAGAGTAACCTCCTGTCCCAGGTCTTTGCCTGCTTCCCATTGTCCTGTCCTCTTATTCACAGCCCATGTAATGTCAGAGTAAGTGATTTGTTTCTTATCTCCAAAATTTTATTACAAAGCATCCTGGCCCCTTAGGTTCAGTAGACAGCTTTTTCAGCTGCTCTCTGGCCATGCTGCTGGTGGCTTTGGAATTTGTCCCAAGGCTTGTCCTTTCACCTTTTGGCTAACATTCGCACAGTTCAATAAACCTTTTAGAACTTAGTCACGAAAGCTTGATTTAACAATTGTTTCAGTGTTAGAGGGTAAGAGGCTTTTGCTTCCCTCTCTGGCTTTGTGCCAAGGGTCAACCAGCATGTCTCAACACGTCTGAGGGTCTGGAGGTTGGGAGATGTGTAGAGAGACCCAGCCTCTGAGGCTTGCACCCTGCAGAGACTCTGGACACTCCCAGGGCTCTTTCCTGAGCAGGGAGCCTAAGAGACAGGGCTAACAGAGGTTTTAGAGCCAGGAGAGAGTAGAAAGGAGAGAGCCCAGAGTTAGGGGATAATCCTCTAGGGTCCCAGAGAGACCCAGAAAGGCCCAAGTGGAAGTTGAGTCCTGGGAAAACAATTTCAAATCAAGTGTTTTTAAAAAATCAATATTATTTTTATAGGCCAGGCATGGAAAGCAGGGTGGGTAGTGGGAGACAGTGAAAAAGACCCAAAATACAGTTAGGAAGAATGTGTTCTTGGGCTCTACAGCATAGTAGGGTGATTACAGTTTACCACAATTTATTATATATTTTTCCAAAGAACTAGAAGAGAGGAGTTCAGTGGCTCCCAACACAAAGAAATGATTTAGTTTTTAAAGAGACAGAAATGCTGATTACCCTGATTTGATCGGGATACATTGTGTTCCTGTTTTGAATTAGCATATTGCACTCCATATGTAAGTGCAATCAGTTAAAAGCGTGTCAGTTAAAAATAAAAAAAGAAAATTCACATATATGTATATATATTTAACGGAAAGGTCACATCTGTACGTATTTACGATGCAGACAGGACTGAGAAAGTTGATAGGAGGAAAAGCATGGCCTTTCAGCTTGAGCAAACTCTGTCCTCAGTGGTGTATCTGTTGAGTTGCTATTTTGATCAACGACATTTGACCTCTATTTTGTGGTCATCACGTGTGGTTATCATGTGCTGAGTTTATTGAGCCATTTAAGCTACACAGCATCCCCAGGCCCATTCTTGCAAGGTGGTTTTGGGGTTAGAAATAAAAAGCTCATGTATGCTTTTCTCTAGACTGGGTGGGTGGTCAGCATTTTTTTTTTTTTTTTAATAAGCCAAGAGCCAGAGAGTGAGTATTTTTAGCTCATACAACCTCTTTTCCAACTGCAGCCTGAAAGCAGCTGTAGATAATACATAATGAATGGCTGTGTACCAGTAAAACTTTATTTACAAATATATAAATTTGGCCCATAGACTATGATTTGTTAACTGCTGTTGTAACTGCTGTCCTTAGGTCTTTGCAGGGGTTTGGTTCCAGGAACTCTCAGGAATACCAAAATCCTTCGATGCTAAGTCCTTTGTATAAAATGGCATGATCTTTGCATGGAATTTATCATCCTCTTGTATACTTTAAATGCTATCTAGGTAATTTATAAAACCTAATCCAATGTAAATTCTATGTACATAGTTGTTATGCTATATTGTTTAGCAAATAAGATAGCCAGTTTGTCCTGGCTCAGTACAGGTGCAGTTATTATTATTATTTTTGGTCTTGGTGCTGGGAATTGAACCCAGGGCCTGGCGCATGCTACCAATGAATATTTCCTATTTGAGGTTGGTTAAATCTACGGATGCAGAATTGCGATACGGAGGTCCACCTGTACTGTCCTACATCTTATAAGGAAGAGAAAGGACAGAGACATAAGTCCCGGCTCTGGAGTTTTCCTGTCTAGTTTGGATCTCAGCTGAACACTCTCTCGGGATCCATGGGTAGCTTTGTGCTACTGTTTGATGACTGGGAACTTAATAACACAGAGGAGAGGGAGGGGTTGTCCATTTTGGTCTGTGTCTATGATTTTTTTTACAGCAAGATGAGCTCAATCTTGTGGTTTCAGGTGAACTGTCCATTTGGAGCAGGATCCCAACTGGAACTTCACATTGAGAACCAGGCTTAGACCTGGTGAATGCAGAGGGTTGGAAAGTTGAGGCAGACGTCCTTTCCCATGAAAGGGGATAAGAGCAGAAGAGGACAAGGAACAGTGATTCCAGAAAAGCAGCTGCTTTGCCAGTGGCAGGAAAAAGAAACCCAGGGACCTACCTAATGGTAGAACTGAGCCCACCAAAAGACTCCCAGCCTGGCCCTGAATGAATTCAGGCACTGGGGAGTGAGGTGAGGTATGGGGGCATGATCCCTCAGAGAGTAGCTGGGGTAGACAAATTCTCTTTATAGGTTCCACAATCCCAGGAAAACCAGGCAAACCAATTAGGGTCACAGTCCAGTGCAGCGCACAGCACCGAGAGTCTTCTGTTGGTTTGGAGAACTTTTTCCTAAGAGTCAGAGGAATCTGGTATATTGGTCAGGAATCTGACACCACACTCAAAAGGGGGAACTGAAAAGAATTTAAGATAATGTCTCTTTGCAAAGATAGAAGCAGAGTTAAGGAAAATCAGTGAAGTTGGTGTAGCACTTGGGAGCCAAATGGAGGCAGGCTGGGCTCAGTCATCCTTGGGATTGAGGTGTAGCAGGGACTCAGGAGAGCCGAGGTTGTGGCAGAGGACTGTCCCAAGGGATAGGTGGAAGAACAGAGTGGGTTGCTGTCGTTCTTTACTGACTAGATAGAATGAGAGGCCAATGGGTGAGGGAGCCTGAGCGTCTATATCTAGAAGGATGAGCAGATTCTTAGCGCACCTGGCCCGAGGCAAGGAGGCTCAGTGCCCAGCCCCAAGGATACTTTCAGGGACCCATCGAAGCATTTTTATTTCTTTTTAAAAAAAGAGAAAGAATTGAACTTACAGGTAGAAGAAAATGTTTTAATATATGATATTAATAGACCCATTCTAAAAATCAACTTGAAATTCAGATAAGATCAAATGCCAGAAAGTGGCATTTAGTATTTTCACAATGTTGTGCCACCATCTTTTCTGTCTAGTTCCAAAATATAATATAAGCAGGCGTGGTGGGGTGGGCCTGTAATTCCTGCTAATTGGGAGGCTGAAGCAGGAGGGTCATAAGTTCAAGGCCAGCCTGGGCAACATAGTGGCCCACCTCAAACAACCAACCAACAAAATAATATACAAAGGCTTGTTGTCATGTGATGGGGTCTTTTTTTTTTATTTTTAAAGAGAGAAATACAAAATCAATTTTATTTTTTCATCTGGTTTTTAGTTTCTCAGACACTTAGTTGTGCATGTGATTCTGGGATGGAATCTGGATCCTTCCTCATGCATGCCAGGCAAGAGCTCTACCACTGAGCCATAGCTCCAGCCCTCATGGGGCCATGTTTTGATAAACCTGATGTAAACTGAAAATATTGTTGGTCAAAAATGCATGTAAGTGCATCTAACTCAGTGGTAGAACTCTTGCCTATCTTGTGTGAGGCTCTGGGTTTCACTGGGAAAAAAAAAACCTTGAATCCACGACTGAATACCAGAGTTTAGAAATACAACACACTATGGAATGTGGATTGTTTCTGCTCAGGATCGCCAGACCGGCTGGTAGCTGTCGCTCGCTGCTGCTGCTCGGTACCACCAGGCAGTATCCTGCTGCTTATAACTGGCCTGGGAAAAGATCAAACTTAAACACAGTATGATTTCTACCAAATGTATATCACTTTTGTGTCACTGTAAAGCCGAAACATCGTTAAGTCAAGATTCTCTATATTTATCTTTATATCAACGCAGTTGTAAATTGCAAATTTTATGAATTCCCCCACCCCTTTTTTTTTAACAGAGAAAGGGGTCCATGCAATTGCTAAGATGCCCCATATATTTGAGGTGTTTTGTTGGTCAATGGATGGGTGGGTTTTTATTTTATATGTATTTTATTTAGTATTTATAAAAATATAACATCTCAGGTTGTGATCTAAAGTTTCTATTTTGGATACTTTTAAAAAGATAAATAAATAAGAATATGTGGATGTGGCCAAATGTGAAGAGGAGGAGCTACTGTCTGAAGTTTGAGAAGCATCCAAGTACAGTGCCTGAGACCACAGACAGGCCCATGAATGTCACCCTGGAGCCAAGAATTGTCACAATTTTTTCCCAAGTGACTTCCCCCACCTCTGTTGCTCACCTGTTCATTCATGCAGGCAGCTGCATTCATTGGGTGCCCCCTGTTTGCCAGGAAAGCTGATTATAGTCACCTCCAGCCCAGACACCTAATTATACTAACTTTGGACTAGCCAGATGGTACCTTGTCCAGGTCTCTGCATGCAATTGGCATTCAGCAAAGACTTGTTAGTTTGGATTGACAGGTGGGGAAGTCTCCAATTGCTTGTAATAATCTCAGTGAAATACGGGGTTGGAGCCAGGAAATGGCAAAAGTGTTCATAATTTTATCGTTTTCTTTCTGGCCTCCTCCCAGTTTTGCCTGGAAGTGATTCTGAAGACCTTGACCCTTGGCTGTCAGGATGTGACCTTTGAACCCCAGGCAGTGTCCTAGGAAGGGCACAGCCCAACTGATCCACATGTTGTTCCCTTATCTTGTGAGCTTCCTCCAGTGCCAACCACCTTCCCACCTTTCCATTCTATCCACTTCTGCCTTCAGACCTGGGCTCCTCTGTCATTCTGCAGAGAGACGATGAGCAGCCACGGCAACAGCCTGTTCCTGAGGGAAAGCGGCCAGCGCCTTGGCGGTGTAGGCTGGCTTCAGGGGCTGCAGGACAGTATGCAGCAGAGAGCTCTGCGGACGCGCCTGCGCCTGCAAACCATGACCCGAGAGCACGTGCTGCGGTTCCTTCGCCGGAATGCCTTCATTCTGCTCACCGTGAGCGCAGTGGTCATAGGTGAGCGGGGCTTTTGGGAAACGCCTTGCCCACATATCTCTCTGCTCCAGCCTGTCCCTGTCACTTGCACACATCTCACCTGCCACTGGTCCAACCTGCCATGTGTGCATAGTGTCACATGTACATACACGTGTACATGTACATGTAAACTGTACAGTTTACACGTGCACACATGCAACATGAACGTATTTTATGCATACATAGAACTCACAAATGCAGACAAACTCCCTGCACATTTGCACAAGTGTACAGTTGTTTTGTGGTGCAGAAACAGAACCTCAGGATGTGAAGGGCTGAATGTATTAGAACTTACAAATATACACATCCGCACAGGTGTTCTCCTGAACATGCATCCTCACACTTATGTGCTTAAATATACATGCACCACCATGTTTGAAAACAGTAATAGTCACATTCTCCCTCTCTCTTTAAAAGACAAAACAAAACAAAACAAAACAATAATAGATACATACAAGTCACATCTATGCACACATCCAAGAAAACACATGTGCATTTTCATGTGTATGGGCGCACATTCATGGGAAGATGTATGTGCTCACAGATGATGTACACTGTCGTATATGAATGCATATGTATGCACGAATGGGTGCAGACATGTATATGTTTGCACACATATCAATATGGTAACAAATCTTGCATTTCTACAATGTACACATGTACCAAAGCATGCACAAATGCACACACTCCTAGAATGTTTTTCTCTTCTTCTCACTGCCCACCCACACAAGCCAACTTGGGATGATGGACCCTGCCTGGGGCTGAGTGACTCACACTCCACTCCATGAACCCCTCTTTTTGGCTCCAGGAGTCAGCCTAGCCTTTGCCCTGCGCCCATACCAGCTCACCTACCGTCAGATCAAGTACTTCTCTTTCCCTGGTGAGCTTCTCATGAGAATGCTGCAGATGCTGGTGTTGCCCCTCATTGTCTCCAGCCTGGTCACAGGTAAGAAAGTCCAGGCTAGTGCTGGCCTCCAAGACCTATCCAGAAACTAAGCTTGAACCTAGATCCAAGGCCATTCCAAACATGAGAGTGTGGGATTACCTTTCCAATTCAGCAGCTCAAACATGGAATCTCCATCTCCCACATAACCCATACTACTTATCCCAGTAGCTTTCTTGTATGTCTCCTTGGAGGTAAAACGTCAGTCTTCAAGGGGCTCAGTATTATCCAGAAGGGAAGGAAAGGTCATGGAGAGATGGGCAGTCAGGGAAGGGAGATGGGATATAGGGTGTGGGCAGGAGGTGTGAAGTTAATGAGAATGTAGAAGGTGAGTAATGTGGAGGTGCCAGGATGGAGCACAGAGGGTGGATGGGAGTATGGATAGATTATTCAGGGGTCTGCAAACTTTTTTCCCTAGAGGGCTTGATAGTTCATATTTTTAGCTTTGAGGGTCATCTTCTCTCTGTTGTAATGACTGGTTCTGGTGTTGTAGCACAAAGGCAGCCATAGGCAATATGTGAACAAATGGACATGGTTGTGTTCCAATAAAGTTGTATGCACAAAAAAGGAGTGGGCCAGACTTGGCCCTTGGGTAATGATTTTCCAGTTTCTGGATTTGGGGACAAAAATGAAGATCAAGGCATGGAAGAATAGTTTCTCAGCTTGGGTTTCCTAGAAGCAGAGCTTGAGATGGGGTTATTTGCACAAGTAACTTATTCAGGGAGAAGCAAGAAGTAACTTATTAAGGAAAAGCAAGACTAGGTGGGGGAAAGAAGCCAGGCAAAGATGTGTGTTCAGAAGAAGAGTTGGCCTCTCAGCCTGATCCAGGGGTAGCTCTGGAATGTAAACAGAACCATAGAATTAACTTTCCAACTCTGCCCCAACCTGAGTCAAAGGAACTAGCCTTCCAATCCTTGTACCAGTCAATCATGGGTTCAAGGCTGCACTTGGGGCCCATTGAGGTGAGGCAGCTCCTGTTCTACTGAGTTTAGTTCCCACTAGAAGTGGCAGCCTGAGTTGTTAGCAGCCAACAGTCACAACAGCTGAAGGGTAGGTGCTTTGGCTTGGTAAAGGGCATCTGGTTGGAGCACCAGCAATGTTTACTCAGAGAACATACAACGAAGTGAGTTGGTGAGCAGTGTGATTTGGGGTGGAATGTGGGATAAAGAGTGGAATGGAATGAAGATGAGGTTATGGTGCAAGATAGGAGTCAATAGGGTCAGGGTTAAAAAGATCAGCTTGAAGTAGAGGGAAGGTAGTGCTGATGGTGGAGTTTTGTTTGAGGTAAAAAATGGGGTGGGTTATGAAGGTGTTTATGGAAAATAGAATGGAAATGGGATGGTGGTATGGATGAATGGATTATGGGTGCATTCTGGGGCAGGGTGTGGGGGGGGAAACTTGGTGTAGGATTGTTGAGCTGATGGTTTGGGGAAGTGGAACAGATGAATGGGAGAATGGGCAGTGAGGTATGAATCAGGATACAGGGGACTGCACCATCTCTCCTCCAGGTATGGCATCCTTGGACAACAAGGCAACGGGGCGGATGGGGATGCGGGCAGCCGTGTACTACATGGTGACCACAGTCATTGCAGTCTTCATTGGCATCCTCATGGTCACCATCATCCATCCTGGGAAGGGCTCTAAGGAGGGGCTGCACCGTGAGGGCCGCATTGAGACCGTTCCCACAGCTGACGCCTTTATGGACCTGGTCAGGTGATGTTCTTTCTGATTTTGATGGGATTTCCAGATGAACATGCAACTACTTATTTTCAAGGAGCAACAAAAAGGACAGGCAAATCCAGCCGGGGAGTGGCTACACCCATTGGTTCCCATTTTTGGTATCTATTTTTTACTCTTCAACCTTGCACATATCCTTCAAGACAGCTATTCCCAGGATATGATATAAGGTTGGGGGAGGTTGTAGCTGTAGCATTTTGGGGTAGGGGTCAGAATAGCTGCTGTTTGCCTGGTGTGCCCAAGCTCCATTGGAGGGTGAATGATCCTCTAATTCTGCAAGATTTTGCCAACCAGAATATCATGGTTAGCAGTATTTCTGTTCTACTCATCAACTAGGGGTCACCTTAGGCTCTCTTCCAAGGTCTAACCTCATCTTCTTTTGATGTTTTTCTGCAGAAATATGTTTCCACCCAACCTCGTGGAGGCCTGCTTCAAACAGGTCAGGGGAAGTACCCAGTGGGATCAAGGGGGCTGGGAGGGCAGTGGTAGGGCTTGCTGCTGAGTTGAAGGCCCAAGACTGAGGGGTGGGAAGGAGGGCCTGAGAGAGCAATGGGCATGAGCAGCTCATGGAAGAATTTGGGAGAACAGATGTAGTGTGAGATGGTCAAGAAGAGGACCTTGGCCAAGGGCTGCCTCGGCATGGGAGATGCTGAGGCTGGGGTAAAGATTCCAGGACTTTTGACCATGTATGGTGAAGAGAGGTCTTAAGATCCTGCTGAGCATGGCCCAGAGAACTTATGAAGAAATGCAGAATCTCTACTTATTCTTTCATGCGTTGGTTGTTCACTGTCATTTGTCTATTCATTCATTCATTTTAAACATTATATTTTAGTTTTAAAAATTTGGTTTTTGATTGGCAAAAATTGATAGCTTTCCCTTGGTATCAGCAGAGAATTGGTTCTAGGAATCCCTGCAGATTCCAAAATCTGTGGATGCTCAACTCTCTTATGTAAAATGGTGTAATATCTGCATAGAACCTGTAAGTCCTGTTGTAGACTTTAAATCATCTCTAATGCCTAAAATATTGCAAATGCAATGTGAATAGTGTTGTTTAAACAACCACAAGAAAAAGTCTGACATGTGCATACAGAGAAAGTTTTACTCCCAAATAGTTTTGGTCCATGGTTAGTTGAACCCATGAAGGGCCAACTGTTATATTTATGGGGTGTGACATGATGCTTTGAAATGTGTATATATTGTAGAATGGCTGGATTGAGCTAATTAACATATAAATTACCTTACATACTTACTTTTTGTATTGACAACATTTAAAATCTACTCTCAAAGATATTCAAGTACACAGTACATCGTTATTAACTAGAGTCATCATGTTGTATAATAGATCTCTTGAACAACTTCTTCCTGTCTAATTGACATTTTATGTCCCTTGATCAACACCTCCCCTACCATGCCAGCTGGGGCTGACCATTCTTCTCTTATTTTTAAGATATCAACTTTTTTAGATTTCAC
Source organism: Aplodontia rufa (assembly GCA_004027875.1). Taxonomy (NCBI): domain Eukaryota; kingdom Metazoa; phylum Chordata; class Mammalia; order Rodentia; family Aplodontiidae; genus Aplodontia; species Aplodontia rufa. Next base: position 15,193 of record PVKS010041405.1, read on the forward strand.
ATATAACTGAGATTACAGAGTGTTTGTCTTTCGATGTCTGGCTAGGTCATCCATGTTGTTGCAATAAAAAGATTTTCTTCTTATTTTTAAAGGCACAATAATATTTCATCATGTATACATTCTACCTTTTCTTTGTCTATTTGTCCATTGGTGGACACAGGTGATTGCATAGCATGGTGATTATGAATAGTGCACAGCAGTACAGATTCAGGTTGTATATCCCTTATTTGAAGTGCTTGGGGTCAGCAGTGTTGTGAATTTTTTATTTTTTTTCAGGTTTTAGAATATTTACATATATATAATATCTTGGGGATAGGACCTAAGTATAATTATGAAATTAATTTATGTTTCATGTATACCTGATACATAGTCTGAAGGTAATTTTTATGCAATGTTTTTTAGCACACCTGTGTTTTGATGGTGACTTGTCACATGAGGTGAGGCGTGTGGAATTTTTCATGAGCATCATGTCAGTGATTAAAAAGTTTCAGATTTTGGATTTTTGGATTAGGGATGCTCCCTTTGCATCTGTTTGTGATATTGATTTCATTTTCTTTGGTTCTATATCCAGCAGTGGGAATGCTGGATCATATGGTAGTTCTATTTTTAATTTTTTGAGGAACCTCCATCTGGCTTTATGTAATTACTGTAGTAATTCATTGACTCCTTCTTCTATGCATTGGTCAAGTCACTCATTTGCTCTTTCAGATTTGCTGGTAAGACTTTCCAGTGTGGGGGAACCAGGAATTGGTGTTCTTAGGACTTTCTCCAGATGATTCTGATACATTCATGGAACTGAGACTGGACTCAATCTGTCTGTATTTCAGTTCAAGACACAGTACAGCACAAGG
>PVKS010041406.1:0-15911 GCA_004027875.1 Aplodontia rufa
CCTTCGAAGGCTGCAATATCATTGTTTCTAATTGCTGTGTAATATTCCATGGTATAAATGTACCACAGTTTTTGGATCCATTCTTCCAGTGAGGGACATCTGGGTTGTTTCCATAGCCTAGCAATAGTAAATTGTGCTGCTATGAACATAGATATTGCTGTGTCACTATAATGTGCTGATTTTAAATCCCCTGGAAAGATACCCAGGAGTGGAATAGCAGGGTCATATGTTTTTTCCACCCTCTTGCCAATCAGATTTCTCTAGATTCTCCTTCCAGGCTGAATTACCTATAACGGTATTTCCTCTGTACAGCCTCATTCTTCATAAACATGAATATGTAGTGTTCTTCATGACAGACTTGTCTGACTCTGGTTTCCCTAGAGGCAGAACCTGAGATGTGAATTTGTATATAAGTGAAACATTAAGTATCACCTTTCAAATGTTGCTTGTAAGGGAGTAAGTGAAGGAGGATTGGGAGGCAGGAGAAATTGAGATGAATAAAGATGTGATTTCTGTGGAGGGCTAACCTCATTTGATCCACCAGGAGACTTCAGAACAAAATTGCACCATAAAGTTTGTCTTACGTTGAAGCAAGGGAACTGAGTTATTTGCACCCTGCCTTGCATTTCTTAGTTTTTACCTGAAATGCGAGGGGCCAAGGGAGAAAGCCCACGCATGTGCACATGCAAGTGAGCCTACACTGCACTGGGAGGTGGTTTCTGTTACTTCTACAGAAAGTTTCTGTTGTAAACCTTTAGCAGCAAAGCAAGGTTCGCCAAAGGTATGAGTGTACCGGATCCACAGAAGGGTTCCTGAGGGTCCGGGCTGGGCGCCACCTGCCTTTACTACTATGAGATTCTGCTCAGGCCTTTCTGCTCAGATGATGTGCTCTGCCTGCTCACTATGGTGTACGCCTGTTTTCCCAGAAACCCAGGAGGTTGAGGCTGGAGAATTGCAAATTCAAGATCAGTTTCAGCAACTTAATGAAACTTTGTTTCATAATTTAAAAAATGAAAGGATCTAGGGATGTCCATCAGTGGTAGAGTACCGATGCCACCAGGTTCAATCTCAGTAACATGAAAAAAAAAAAAAACAACTCTGTTCTCTGTAATCTAGTCCCACCAAAGTCACCCTTTCCAGGTCACTGCCAATCATTGTCAGATATCTCCATTATGTTTAGGATAGATTTCTCACGATCTCTGACATGTGTTTATGGCCTTTTGTGAAATTTGCTTCATCTGCAGTGCATACACCTGATCATGAGCATTGCATGCCTTCATATCCACAAAACCTGTAGTGACCCTTGTCATCTTTCCTTCTGTTGCAACTTGTTTTGTTTTTTCTTAACCTCTCAGAATTTATATGAAATAGTTTATGCCATTTACCTCATCATTTAATTATACAATACGAATAATCAGGAATAACAAGGTTGATTCCTTGAGTCATATACAAATAAAAATAATTGGTTGATAGTCATACTTAATGCAATCTGTTATTAAGTAATTACTTAATTAGTCCTGCTTCTCCGAATAGGCTCTTTAAAACCAAAGACCTTATTTTTTTGGCACATTTTTATTTGGCAACATCTTGGATAGTTTTTGTTTCAATATCTAAAGAATAATTATTTGATATGTAACTAGCACTGTTTGTCGAACTTGGAATTATTTATTTTATAAATATTTACTGAACTTTTACTTTCCAGGCATTATTAAAGATTCTGGGAACATAAGAGTACACAAAACAAAAATCACTGCCCTAATAGTACTGACATTTAGTGGGCAGGCAGGAAAGGAGAATATGTTGTATGTAACAGGCATTACTGAGAAACATAAAGCATGTAAGACAGACAGGGAATGCAGAGGTAGGGAACTACAGTTTGAATAGAGTGGTGAAGAAAGCCACAGTGAGGTGATTTGGAGGTGTCTGGAGCCTGAGTGTGACAGACAGAGGTACAAGCCAGGTCAGTGGCCCTTTGAAGCAAAGTGAGTGGATACAGACCGGTAAGAGGTGAGGTCAGAGAGGTAGCAGGAAGTGGGCAGAAGTGGGATAGAAGTTTTAGGACCTTTTCTACTCATTTCAAGTACTTCAGTCCGCCTTTTTCCATTTTAGTGACTAAAAGACCCGACAAGAACAATTTTAGGAGGAAAAATTTATTTGGGGGCTCACGGTTTCAGAGGTCTTAGTCCATGGAAGGCCAGCTCCATTGCTTGGGGATCAAGGTGAGGCTGAATAACATGATGGAAGGGTATGGTGGAGGGAAGCTGCTCAAGGCATAGCTCCAGGAAGTAGAGAGAGAGAGATTGACCAGATGCAAAATATATACTCAAGACACACCCCCAATGACCTACCTCCTGCAGCCACACCCCACCCACCTTCACCACCACTCAGTTAATCCTGTCAGAGGATTGACCACTGATGGCTTAAGGATCTCATAACCCAATCCTTTCACCTCTGAGCCTTTTTGTTTCACACATGGGCATTTGGGGGACATCTCACGTCCAAACTGTAATAGGAAGGTTTCCAGTATAACTTTTGACCTCTGAAAAAAAATGTCAGAAAGCTTTGGAAAGTTACAACTGCTTGGCCAGATTTAAAGCAGGATTTGGGAGAAAATGAACTTCATTATTAGAAATGGAGGCCTGAGGAAGGAGCAGACCAATCCTACCCCCAGTTTCTATCGAACACTGTAGAAACACCTGGGCATACTCCCTGTAGTCCCAACTACCCAAGAGGCCGAAGCAGGAGGATCACAAGTTTCAGGCCAGCCTCGGCAACTTGGCAAACCTTTGTCAAATTAAAAAGGACTGGGGAATGTAGCTCAGTGGTAGAGTACCCCTAGGTTCCCTAAAAAGAAAAAAGAAAGAAAGAAAAGAAATGCCTAATGTTACCACTGTTTCCAAATTCTGCTCACCTCTGCTGGAGAATCCCAGGGTGGGGAGAATGTAAGCGAGAAAACTCATTTTTTGTTTTTAAAATGAAAATTACTGGCCATTGTGTTTTATGAATTTTTTTCATTGAATGTTATTGTTACATATCCAGTTTTTAAAGCTGTATATGTATATTTAAAAATTTTTTTGATTTCATCTTTAGTTTCAAACTCAATATCCTAAAATAAGGCTTAGATTAAGAAAATAAGATAAAAAATTTGCTTGTTTTATGACTGTTATTTAATACAGTTTGGGTGCATATAACAAAGCCACAATATTGTCCTGAGATATATTAAAATATATTAAAAATAAGACTTACTCACTGTATACTGGGTATCTGATGAATATAGAGTTATGGTAGACTTTAATTTGTATTTTTTCCTTGAAAAGGATTGAAACATTTTTTTCCTCTACAACTGGAACTAATTCTAGGAGAACTAAAGCTGGACTATGAAAAATTCTATTAAAATTATTTTTCCTCTTGGGGAAATCAGGCAAATAGCAGTGTGCTTATTTTTAAACATCATCAAATTCATTTTGTCTGTGATTTTTATGTAAGTCATAATGGATTATTTTTAAATTATATTATTTCAACTAATAAAAGAAGAATGCTACATTCAAAAGTTTTGATGTCTGATAACTACTAACTGTATTAGAGTTGGATTTTGTGAATAAGATTTTTAACCACTTCCTTTATTTAATAATTCTCCTTATAGGACATAGATAAACTTACTACTAACTTACTGTTTGATTTGGGGAAGACTCTAAACTTGGCATTAATTTTCTCATCTATAAAGTGAGGTCATGGGTGATTTCTAAATTCCCTTTTTTCAATAAAAAGCCTGGTTCTCGTTCTGGTTTTTCAGCTGTAAATGGGTAACTTCCCTGGAACTTGCTATTAGATCAAACCAACTTTCTTTGCTTATTTTGGCCGAGAAAAATCAGGAAATTAGAATTTCTTCATTGACGCTATCTTAACTGTGCCAGGTTAACACAGTGACTTTTACTACTCTGCTGACTTTAAGGTGAAAGGTAGGTCAGATAGATTATTTAGACAGCATTAATCATCAGAAAATACTACATATTCTTATCTTTATTTTATATTTTTATAGTAATTGTTAGAGTCACCGAGAACATGCATAGCTGTTCTAATCTTCTGTCTTTTCTACATTATTAGTAATGCATGTCTGTGGGTTCTTTTTCTGTTTTGTTTTTGTTTTTGTTCTTTAGACTTCGTTTAGTATGTAACTTGTTGATTGGAGATAAAAGATCTAGAAGGGTTGAGTTTTGAAAAATACTGATGTACTTATTTTCTGCGTGCTCATTCCTCATCCTTCAAACAACAAAAAAATTGTCAGAGGTCCAGTAACTACTGCTAATGAATGACAGATTGGAATAATTTAATAGGCTCAATGAGTTACAGGAAAAAAGGAAAAGTAGCCATTTTACCAGACTGAAACTGTTAACTACTTTTTGTTTCATTTTACTGGAATGCTTAATGTCCTATTACTGTTAGTTTTCTGGGGTCAACTCTTACTTTCACTAATAGCATAGAGGCAGGATTTTGGAAATTTTTTCTCTCTCTCTCTCTTTGTGTGTGTGTGTGTGTGTGTGTGTATGTGTTTTAAATCCTGAAGTTTTCTATTTGCTCTCTCAGATATTGCATTTCTTGCGAATTAAAAAACGTTTATTGAACTCAGGGGTGCTTAACCACTGAGCCACTTCCCCAGCCCTTTTTATTTTTTATTTTGAGACAGGGCCTCCCTACGTTGCTGAGGCTGGCTTTGAACTTGCAATCCTCCTGCCTCAGCCTCCTGAGTTGCAGGGCTTACAGGCATTCGCCAGGGCGCCCAGCTTACCACATGCTTTTCTAATGTCTGTTCTGCAGTTTGGATTTTACTTTGTTTTGCTTGCTTGTTTTCTGTTTTGGTTTGGAGGGATGTCTGCCTTTCATAAGGACTAAGTCTGATTTTCCCCACCGCTCCCCACATTGAATATAGAAGTGCTGCTTGGGAGAGGGCAAGAGGACAAGCATGTGTAATATCGGTATTGTGCATGGCTTTTCACACAGGTCATTTAATCTTCTGTCAGTCCATTGAGAAAGGAATTAGCATACCCATTTTTCAGATGAGTGTGTAGTAGTTGAGAGAGTTTAAGTGATTTGCCTATCAAAGTCACATCAGTTCAAAGTCTGTGCCTTCTCTACTGTCTTTGCTGTAGCAAAGGACTTAGTGACTAGATTCTGTTATTTATAAAAGAGGCTGAGTAGCACCATAGGCATCACTGATTCCTCTATTAGTAGGCACTAGCATTTCTGTAATATAATTGCTTTTTATTTTTACTCTCAACTATCAGTATTCTATAATAACAATTATAATGAATTATTTTCTATGTTCTTAAGAAGACCCTACTTATTAAAATGAAGGGAAAAGGTGGAGGGGAGGGGGGAGCCTAACTAGGTTTGTGAGTCATTAGATAGGAGTGAGCATTCATTTGATTGTTGAGTTGTTTATCTGGTTGTCTGTTCTAAACCAGAAGGTTATTTTTCTTTCCCAAGTTTATTGAGACTGTATTTTCTTTTCTTTTTGATGGTGATTCTTTTTTGTTATTTGTTTGTTTTTACAATCTGGGGGTTGAACCTTCATACATGCTAGGCCAGTGCTCTACCACTGAGCTACAGCCCTAACCCAAAGACTTAGATGTAGTTCTTCAGTTGGCTTCTTTGTATGTATCCTACATTTACCTAAGGATTCAAGAATTTTTAAAATATCTTTTTTTTTTTTTTTTTAAGAAAGTGGGACAGTGAGAGAGAGAGAGAGAGAGAATCAACTTTATTTAGTTTATCCTTTGGCTTTTGTTGTACCCACACTTCGCTGTCTGCGTGGTGCTGGTGTTCAAACCCATGTACTTGTGCATGCCAGGCAAGCCCTGTAACCACTGAGCCATCACTCCAGCCCAAAAATATATGGCTTTAATGAATGTTTGCTCACTATGACCCTGAAAAAGAGATAATAATTGTCAACAAATCAATCATAAATGAATAAATGTTTATCTTATGTGTCTCTTTTTTCTTCAGATCAGTAGAAGACTTTTGAAAATAGATATGAAGGATCAATGTAGTTTGTTTGTTTTTTTTTTTAAATAGAGAAGGACAGTGAGAGACAGAGAATCAATTTTTATTGATCAGTTTTTCACTTGGCTTTCGTTGCTCTGACACTTAGCTGTGTACGTGGGTACTGGGCTTTGAACCCGTGTACTCGTGCGTGCCAGGCAAGCACTGTAACCGCCAAGCCACTGCTCCAGCCCCTAGTTTGTTTTTCTTGAATAGTCTGTACCAATTTGATATTAAGCAGTTTTGATAAATACATGGTTTGATCAAGGTATGTTTTGAGTTTTGAAATTCTACTCTTGGAACTTTATATCTTGAAAGTGTGCAGTTATTTTTTAATATGTAAAAGTCTTATGCTTGTGACAGAAAAAAGTATTTCAATATATAAGCTTTTAGGGAAAAATTCTAGGAAATGTTAATTTAAAGACTTGTTTAATTTTAAATGCTTATTTTTAAAATTGTTTTTTGGATCATACCTAAAATAGTCCTTGTGACAGAAAATTTTCATATGTGGAATTCTTGGTATACAGAATCTTTTTAAAAGGGGCATGAATTAGAGATATTAAAAAAAAAGATGAATGACAGTAACACTGACTTGAAATTAGGCAGATTTAGTGCACATCCTGGATACATTGCTTCTTGGCTGCGTGCCTAGTCAACTTATGTAACTGAGTTTCTATTCTGCATTTTTTAATGGGCATAGTCATACCTGCCTTGTTGGGTTATTATAATAAAAGAAATAGCATACGTGAAGAACTGAAGACATGATGCAGAGAAGTTTTCTTTCCTTTCTTCTCTCCTCAGTTCTCTCCTCAGTTGATAAGAATTAATATGGTATCTATTATAAAGTCATTTCCAGGAGATCATATTTATTTTGTTTCTTAGCAACAAAAGTGGGTGTGACTGGAGGGAAATAGGGAGAAAGGGAAGTCAGGTCCTTATCTGAAACAGTCTGAAAGATGCATGTGTTAGAAATACAATTCTTTTTTTTTTAAAGATGAATATGGAGTTACAATTGAGGGGGAAACATTATCAAACATTCAAGAACCAATGTATATATACTTAGTTTTCCAGGGCTAATGCCATATCATGGATGCCCAGCTTGGGTTCCCCATGTTGCTGTTTCCCCCAGAAGAACCCCTGAGTTAAATGGATATCTGGTGGAGGACAGAGATCTCCTTCTGAGATGATTCCCCCATATTCCCACCCTCCAGTCTCCTAGGTGTTCTTCCTAAGCCCTCCCCCACCCTAGGAATCGTTGAGTCAGGTAATTGGGTTTTGGTCATAAAATTGTAATTAAAGCTTTTTTAAACACTGTAATGAATACAAACATTATGCTTATTGCTAACTACTGCTTTGGTTCAGAATTATTGTCTTAACCAATAATTTATAGCCCACCTGGCAGGGAAAATAGTGTTGCAAAGAGAAACCAGTACACACCTAAGTTTTGTTTATTCTGCTAACTCCTCTTGTTCTCATTAGAGGAACAGTACAGTTGTATTTCTCTTTTACTGTTGGTTAAGTCAGAAAGACAAACAGACTAAAAGGGTGATTGTTTTTCTCTCAACCTCCCATCCAGATTCATATTTCCTTTAAGGAAATTCTCTGAGTAGCATTAGAGTCAACTAAAATTTCTAACTTTCAGATTGTGTTTTTATTATAATTTCAGAATGCCTTTTTCCCCATCCACTTTAATTACTGAGGTATAGTTAAAATCCCCTAGTATTCATTGAGCAAATCTTAAGGGGGGATAAAGAAAGTGATTTATAATGTTTGCCTTTAAGGAATTTATAATCTCTTTGTCAGGATAAGACACAGAATTGCCACAGGGTTTCAAAGGAGGGCAGGTTCCATTCAAATGGGAAGGCTGCCTGGAGCTGCTGAAGCAGGGGCCAGGCTTTGAAGGTTGAGGAGGACCCCCCAGATGGAAGGAAGCACCTGAGGTGGGGATTTCTAATCCCCACACATGTTAAATGAGTGTGTTACTCTATCTGGAAATAGATAAAAATGAAAGGAAAAGAAGATTAAAACACTGCTTTGCAGGAACTAAGGTATTGAAAATGTTGATCAGAAAAGTGACACAAAATGGATAATATTTTAGCCAGACAATTTGGTAGTTAGACAAGGATTATATGAACCTAAGAGAGGACTTGAAAAAGAAAACAGAGAAGAAATAAGAGAAATTAAAACTTGTGAACAGTAATTCTAAGAGCTGCAGTCATGGTCTGGATAATAAGGAATTGGGAGAGAGTCATGTCTGACTCAGGTTTTAGCCTCCTTCTGCCCAGGCTGGTGTTCTGCTCTTTCACCTTCCTCTGTTCTGTTCTCTGTGATCTGGTTTCTGCTTTCTGCTCTGTCTTGTTCCTGAAGCTGCTCCTCATCTGGATGTTTGTTTCACAGATTCCCTCCAGCACAAAATGTTCAAAACTTAGCTCTATCCTTGTCTTAAAAACTTGCATCTCCTGCTCCTGCACTTACCTTGGCAAATGGCCCAGCCACCCCATTACCCAGATCAAAAAGACTCATTCCTTGCCTACACCTCCCACATTCGTCTATTACCACCTGTTAATTAGCCTTTGTATACATCTCAAAACAGATTGTCCTTTAATAGAGTAGAATAAACTAGCTTGGCCTCCCAGTTGGTAGTGGGGAGAGGCTCAGCTCCTAGTCTCAACACTGGCATCTTACACAAACATATTTAAGATTCATTTGCTTAGCATACACAAATAAATGCTTGCTGTATTGATCACCAGGCAAAGGAAGTAAGTCCTTATACCTAATCTTAGCAAGTTCATAACATTTATGGACAACTCTTTCCTCGTATTAGGATAATAATTGCATTTTTAGTAATTTCAGGCTTTATAAATATTATATTGTGATTTTAAGTGAAGATGTAAGTTTTCTACATTTATGCCCAAGAGTCTACAAATATACATGATTCAAGCAGACTTCATAGATGGATAACTTGTGAAAAGAAAACGGTGTGTTAAGCGTGTCAGGTTGGGAACCACTGCCCCAAAATACTTCAAACCCTCTGAATGTAGAGACAGGAAAGCAGAGGAGGTGCAACAGAAGGGTGGGGGTTTAAGTGTAGACAGAAGAGCGCGCAGACATGGGACGACTGAGGGGTTAGAATAACTTGCGAAGATTCCCCTGGCAGCAGCTGCTTACTGGCAGATTAAAAGGAGGAAGATTCCATAACATTGGATTCCACCAATTTAATCTAATCTGTCTCATCGTTTTAAAATGTAAACAGTTTATTAGAGATTGAAAATGAGAAGTGAATTGTATTTTCTCATATGAAAAGGAAAATCTAAATAAGATGTAGCACGCCTACCAAATAAGTTAGGATCACACTCAGCTCTTCAAGAACAGAAACTGCATGTTTATTACATACTCAATACATGTTTATTGCCTTGAGTTCTAAAGAGTATCACTTATTAAAATAATGTTTGCTGCTTTTGCCTGATAGGTTTAGAAATCATTCCTGAGAAGATGTAGTGAGGTGAAGAATGACAGTTTGCAGTTGATGGCGGCAGTGTCCTTAGAATTCCAAATAAACATTTTTGTCCCAAGCTTAACGAGCTTTTCAAAAGGATTGAAATTCAAGTCATTCCCAACTGTTTTCCAGTGGCTGCTGTAGCTATTATTGTCTCCGAGACTGAAATAGCTCAGGCTTTGTGTGAGGTGAAGTGTAAATGGTAGTGACTGACTGCGTGGAACACGTATGTGGCAGGCTGTTTATACTGTCAAACTTCTTGTTTAATGGGCTTACTTACCATTTTCACCAAAAGTCAGCCTTATAACTAGTTTCTAAATGTTGCTAGTCTCTCCTAATAATTTCCTTTTACTTGTCATATTCTCTGTTAACAGTCTTTGAAATTGAAATGCCTATGAAAAAGGCTTACATTTGTGTGTGTGTGTGTGTGTGTGTGTGTGTGTGTGTGAATTTTAATTTCTCTGGTAATCCAGTCAGGGTCCATTTCTGTATTACAATAAAAATGACGGTTGATAGTCTTGAATTAACATACCTCTCTCACACTCCTCTACGTTTATCTTGGCTTTTTTTGGCTGAAGTTTATACCACTGTTTTCCTGTATAATTCATCCTGTTACAATGAATGTGAGGGACTTTCCAGAATCCTTTGTTTTACTGGAATTAGGTTATATAGACTAGGCTTTCAAAGAATGAATACTTATTAGTCCCAAGTGTTCTTGGGAACATAATTTTGATTACCAAATTAGTCTTAAAACTAAGAATAATATTTTTATTTTTGAAAGATAAGCTACTTAATTGCCTCTTTTCAAAGTAGGATTTTAATCTCTGACTTACTGAGATATATTATCACTTTTTTGACATTTCAAAGGCTTGTGCAGTTTTTTGTTTTTGATTTTTGTTTTTCTAATGAGAAGCCTCTTCGTTGTAGTGTGTCATCTTGTCTCTAAGGCAGTAGAGTGAGTTGTGTTTCTTTAGCGGAACTTTTCTGTGATGTTTTTCTGTTTGCATGTAGTTTCTCCTGCTATATGGTTTTTTATTGTTTGCATTTTTGTTTGTTTGATACTGGGGATTTAACCCAGGGGTGCTTTACCACTGAGTCACAGCTCCGGCCCACGTTATTTTTTTTGTTTTGAGTTAGGGTCTCGCTGCATTGCTGAGGGCCCTAGCTTCCTGAGTCACTGAGATTTTAGGCATGCACCATTGCACCCAGCTCTTGCTGTGTTTATGGTTTAAGTTATTTTAGCATTATGCAGGAAAGTTTTCTTTTTTATTGATTTGAAGCTTATAATTAGTTATAAAATTCTTATTTTCAAGAACTTTAGATATTAGTTTTTCTTCTGAGACATGAAGAAAAATGTGTTAAAGGTATTAGGGAAGCAGTTTCAGTATTGTTTCTTAGTACACCATAGGAAATTAGTAAATAAAGCATACTTAAAAAATAAGAAAGAAACTTGGCACTTTAAGTTTTTATTCATAACAGGTTACTGAGCTAGCATCTTTAGCTCTACCAGTCATTTAATCTTAGTAGCAGTTTGTTATAGCAAATGTCACCATCCTACTTTATAAGGAGTTAACTAAGTACTCCAGAGTCACACAGTCCGTAAATAAATAAACCGGAATTCAGTCTCAGGGCTGTTGCCCTCCCAATGTCATGATTTTTATGTGTTATATTCTGTCTCTTTAAACACAGAAGTTAAGAAATATTTGTTACTGTACAGACACGATAGATGCTTCCTGTCTAAAAAGTCATTTTGTTCTTCCAAATCCACCAGAATAAGGAGTTTTGCCATTAAATATATTTAATAGGAGGAAGAGAAAGAGGCAGTTATGGAGACATTTATTTGATATTATATAATTTCTATTCTATGGGCAGTACTAGTAAGGACTCAGTGCTTTTTGAAAAATTTTGCTCTATCAAAACCTCAGAAAATATTCCAGTGGCAGCCTTCCTTCATTCCCCTAGCACTTTGATATATGCATTCTCTGAAGAAGTTGAAGCATTATTACTATTTCATCTGTGAAACAGTGTTTTAGTTGAATTAAAATATGTGACTAAGCTTAAGTATAGAGAACAGACTTCTTAGATTCATAGGATTTTACAGTTTAAGCACCATCAGCCATCTGCCAGTAGAGCCCTAGTCCACCAGCTCCATTTGTCTCTGTTTATACTTTGAAAAAAGATTTTTTTTGGTCTGTGACAGCTCTGTTGCAGTAGTGTCTCTGGATTTGGAGTTATGCAGTGGAGGAGAGATGGAAGAACAGACAGATATTAGCCTAAAATCATAACATTCCCACCTTGGCATGCCTGTTGTCCTTGTTCTGCTCTGTTGCTTTCTCTGTTTTGTGGTCTAATTTCAGTATTCTTTTAGCTATCTCATCAGTATTTATGCTCAGAATGGGAAATTCTGGATTTAGTAATAAATTGGTTTACAGCAAATAACATAGCTGTTAAAGAAACCAGCATGTTTCCCATTTTCTCTGAGCTCTCCTCCCACTTTGAGTTGCTCATTTTCCTGAATTTATTTCTTTCTTTGGAGCCTTAAACTCCTTCCACTCAATTCTATTTTTTTAATCAATTTTATTGAGTTTTTCATATGGCTTTTGTTGCTCCAACACTTAGTTGTGTATGTGGGTGCTGGGGTTTGAACCCGTGTACTTGTGCATGCCGGGCAAGCGCCGTAACCGCTGAGCCACTGCTCCACCCCCACCTCCCTTCCACTCAATTCTAAGGGGCCAAAATGTCCTCCTCCAACTAGACATATCTAGAATTTGGATAAGCCATATGTAGTTGAATGACAGAAATTGGAAAAGTAGGGGCTGGAGTGGTTGCTCAGTGGTTAGAGTGCTTGCCTGGCATACAGAAGGACCCCAATTTGAACCCCAGCACCAAAAAAACTAAGTGTTGAAAAAGCAAAACCAGATTAAAAAAATAAATAAAATTGAGTCCCCCCCCCTTTTTCTCTCACTTTGTCCTTCTCTCTTAAAAAGAAAAACTGTGATTAAAATATTGGGCAAGATTAAGTTAATACATTTGGTTTTTCTAGGAATCAAATGAGATGAGATGGACTGGAGGTTGAAGTTAAGGATAAATTAGGAAACGACGCTTAGAGGGTTTATAAAAACCTCTGTAATATGTGAATGAGTGACAAGATGAACTGAGTTCCTTGTGACTTTCAATTTGTGTATATGTGTCTGTGTATCAAATGTAGCTCATACCTTCATATTCCTGTGTAGTATAGAATACTGTGTGCTTTAGGCAGCCAGCTGAACTTGTTGGCTAAAGAGAAGTCGTGAGAGGCATAGAGTAACATGAGGGAAGAATGGGGTCACAGAGTCCAAGAAGAGTACACCCTCCTTCCCGTCCTCCATCTGTCTTCCTCAAGCATTTATTTAGTGAGAGTGGTACACTTGTCCCTTTGAAGAGAATGAAGAGATCAGGGAATCTCTTCATTCAAGTAGCCCCTAATGGGAAGAAAACAGTGTTAAACTTACAATTTAATCTAATCATGCATATACCCATTATTTTAATTTATTATTATTATTAGTAGTAGTAGTAGTAATTGTAGTACTGGGGATTGAACCATTGAACCCAGGGGCGCTTAACTTCTGAGCCACATCCCCAGCCCTTTTTAGTTTTTATTTTGAGACAAGGTCTTCCTAAGTTGCTTAGAGCCTTGCTGAATTGCTGAGGCTGGCTTTGAGCTTGCTATCCTCCTGTCTCAGCCTCCTGGAATGGCTGGGGTTACAGTCATGTGCCTCTGCGCCTGGCAATATCCATGATTTTAAGAAAGTGGATTATCTACAGGTGGCACCTCGAGCACAGAGGAAGGACTTTGAAGTCCTTTAAAAATGTCCCAGGAGATAATTCATGAGTTGGACTTGAGTAAGAATAGGGACTTGCTAGGTGGTGAGAATAGGAGGAAAGATGGTGTTTTCTGCAGACTAACAGCCTAAGCAAAGCTGTGCTCAGTTCTGAGCCCTTGTCACTAGTTCATTATGGCTGAAATGCAGCGTTTGAGGGAACAGGTGAGTGGCAGATGTTTAGAGGGTTGGGAGGGTTCAGATTAGAAAAGATCTTGGCTACTATAAGTGAAATATTGAATTTCATTTTTTAGTTAATGGAAAAACTATTGAAGAGTTTTTTTAATAATACAACAATAAAAGATTTAATAATGATTTCAGTTTATTAAGCAGGTACTGTGTGTCAGATTCTTCTAAACGCTTTATGTATATAATTCATTAATCTTTTCAAGAACTATATGAGATACAGATGCTATTTTTTTTTTTTTAAATTAAAGATGAGGAAAGGAAGGGACCAATGCCTAAGTAATTTGCCTAAGGTCATACAGCCAGGATTAAAAGCACAGGTATTCTGCTGTGTGATATAAGTAGGGTGGAGAGGAAAAAGAGGAGTTAAGAGCCTCTTTCACAAGCCTTGGTGGAAACTGCTGAAGGCCTGGCTGGGAGAGACTTGGGGTGGAGGAAAAAATATGGAGGGAGCTGAAAGTCCTAAACTAGTTGAGTAACTTTCTGTTGAGCAACTCTATGGATCCCAGTCTCTTTGCCTCCTTTCTATTGCTTATCTCCCATTTAAAACTCTGTTCTGTTCCCTTTGTTTAGTTTCTTTTTCTTTCTTTCTTTTTTCTTTTTTTGTGTTTTCTGTCCTCCCATCAGTGATACTTACGTATTCATTTAACAAATATTTGTCAGGTTTGCATTGGTATGTGTCTACTTTAATTGCTTTGTAGATGCAGAAAGAAAAAGAAAAGGATCCCTGCTTTTCAGGAGTGTTTGATGTGCAACCGGTAGGGTAAGTAAAAATATGTACACAAATCAGTGGGTGAGAGGCCATCAGAATGATACAAGCTTCTTTGAAAGCCATGTGTCATTTGCCTGTATACTTCATCTTCCCTTTGTATTTTGAAAAATATTTGAAATAAAATTTGGCCCGTGAGGTCTCCAGCTCTTTGGTTTCTTTAAGGTCAGAATTTGGCTTCTTAGTACCACCAACATCCCTCTCTTTCTGGGTATAGAATACTTCATTTTCCCAGTTTCCCCAAATTCTTAACATTTGAAGGGGGAAAAAATCTCATCTGCATAGGACTTGATTTTTGTCTGCCAGTGGACTTAAGTTTCCTAGGGCAAGGACCATTGCTATCTTGTAGTGAGCTTGTTGACTTATCCTGCAAACTTACCATATGCTGTGTGCTAGAATATTTGTTGAACTAAGTACTGCATCCCAAGGGTGAAATTTTCCTAAAAATGTGTTTACTAAGAATTAGGATCAAAGCACAGAAAAGAATGAAGCTGATGAGCAGAAGCTTGATGCTGAGATGTAGTCAGTGATGACCAAGGACAGTTTTGTGGGGCAGCCCCACCTGCCTTTTCCCTCTTAGAGAGCCAGAACTCCACATCCTCATTTTGAGATCATGGGTATATATCAAGCTCCACGTTTTGCCTAGTACAAGCTGAGGAATGAGGTGATTCTTTCTCCTCTTCTCTGCATGTGCTCGTGTCAGGACAGAACTTCCATACACTTCTCTGCCTACCTGTGGAGGGCCAAGGGAGCACACAGCTTCTCTCTTCCACATCAGTTCCCCTCTGGGAGTGTGTGGCTGATTGGTTCTCCTTTGATCTTCACCCAGTCGCATTTACCAAAGGACAGAGTGAACTGTGCCTTAACAGGGTCAGTCTCTAAGTTCTACGTTTCTCACCTCTGTCCTTAGGTATGGCAGGTGCCTTGGTCAGGGGAAAGGCCTGCTATTCTGTCTTCCTGTTCTTTCTGTTCTTCTTTTCCTTTTTAAATTTACTCTCTTGATAAGTAAATGGAGTAAGGGGAATGGAAATTTAAAACAAGAGGCCCTACTTAGGTCTAACATAAACTCGAATTCCTGCATTTGGGGCCTTAAAGGGGGTTTGAACTTCCTAAAGGGCTAACATTTACTTCTTACTTGCCTGCTAGCCTTTGATCTGCCCTGACCCTGCAGAGAAGAAACATATTAACATTAAAGTGAGAGGAGGTTTAGGGTCCTGCCTGGTCAGTTTACTTCTGTCAGAGTGGCTCATGTGTCTCTAGGTTAGAAGAAATCATTGTGCTTCAGTATACTGCCATACTAAAGCAGTATTTCACTTTTTGGGAAGTGAGGCATTTTTCTTTATAAGTGTTCACTTTTATAACGTCAGATATTCCCAGTAATCTCCAATCCATTTATTCCATCTATTTAGTAGGTTAGAAGTAAATAGTACTTTGTCCAAGGTCTCTTGGTAAATTTACCTTTGGCATAAATTAGTAAAATAACTAAGAAAATCATTAAAAGAGAAAAAGGTTTTTTGTTTTTCCTAAAAGTAAAGCTTACACAATTGCTAATGTAAAAAAT
>PVKS010041407.1:0-16037 GCA_004027875.1 Aplodontia rufa
AGCTAATTTTTTCACATTCTATACTTTATAAAATATTTATTGCCTGTTATATTCTCTGTTGTACTTTGTTCTCTTCTGAAATTTGTAGACAACAATTTAATATCTTCAGGCCCTGAAAAACGTGAAGAAATTCAGAGCTAACAAGATACTTATCCCTTGTGGATGAGTTGCTTCATTTACTTTGATATGTAAAGTATTTCCTTTTTCTAATCATTGGTACTCAAAATCTTAACCAGACTGTACTATACACCAATTGGTTTATATATGAATCTTTTTCTAACTCATGTAAGGAAAAGTATCCTTCCCATCTGGCGTTTAGTTTCTGCTTCTTTCAGGGACAAATCACTTGTGTTTTGTCCAGAATAGTTTCTGCTACTTCATGGGCTGGACACTTGGGGTTAAAGATGTCAAGTATTAAAACCCAGGCATGGGTGAAAGGTTATCAAACTCATGTATTAGAACCAGCAAAGGCATAGCAACACACCAGCAGGGAGAATCATAGATATGTAGGGGGGTAGAGGAGGAGAGAGGCAAGGAAAGGGGAGAGGAAAGGAGGTTAGGGAAGTATCTAGGGAGACAATCAACAGTGTAACACATCTTTACCCTTTACTCTTGAGCAGCCAAATAATACTTATGTAATCATTTAATTTTGGAAAATACACAATTGTGTGTGTGTGTGTACATTTACAGCTATTATAGGAGAAACATAGAAGAATCAGGAGATTTGGATGTGGGCAATATGGGAGGTGACCCTGGGTTTGGATCAAATGCATATCATATAGTTACTTTATAAGCATTTATGATTGTATGACAACTCAACTGATTAATTAAAAAATGTAACCCCACAAAAGAAAAATGAAGATGTTAAGTATTATTAGACTATGTGACTTTAGTTTTCTGACACCATCACCTCTGTTGAATCCCTCTCTTTTCTTTTTTATGTCATCTCCTATTTATGTATCATAACATTAATAAGGTTTTTGACTAAGTCCAGTTCCTAGATACTCTAAATTTGCTTATTATATTTTAATGATTTTTGCTCTTTTCAAATATTCTTACGGTTTATAAAACCAGTTTTAAAAAGAATCCAGTGTCCTCACATGCGTTTCATTGAATCTTAAGCTTTTTGATAAAGTATCGCTAGGGAAGCTGTTCTTCTACCACGTGCCGTGGATCACATTTTTCTTAGGACTTCAGTATCTAGGCTGATAGTTTATGTGTCTTGTTCCTATTATTTATTGGTTTGCACATGTGCGTGTGGTAATGTTTGCCAGTGTGTCAGAACTCCTCTTTTTATATTAGTTTTCATAATTAGCAAGATTCCTGCTGACTGTCCTCTTTTCCGGCTTCCCACAGCCTGGCTTTAGCTGCTCTTCCCTGCTCTGCACTGTATTTACACTCGGAGGTTGAACTTAACCTCCACTCTGTTCTCCAAGTACCTGCTGGTGGGACACGGGAGAGACCTCCTCAACCGGCTTGAGATTTTTCTCCTGGGTGTGTTTTCTGGTCCTTCCTCTGAGGTCAGAACACCCTGGGCAGGGCCTGTTCTGAGCAGGACAGAGTCCCGCTCAGACTGCAGAGGGTTCGCTCTTGCATGACCAGATACCCAGCCTCGGCTGCAGTCTGCTGGAGAAGTCGGGGTGGGTCTACCCTGCAGATGTTTCTTGCCTTCCCACATGTCTGTCTACCGTTCCTCATCTACTCTCCTGAACTACAACTCTCAATAGAAGTTTTAGTGTTTTATTTGTTCTAGTTTCTGGGCTTGAGGAAGCTAAGAAGTACCTGCTGTAGTTTGGATCCTGAATGTCCCAGCAAGGGACAGGAGTGAAGGCCTGGTCCCCAGGCCTTAATGCTGTTCACAGGTGGAGGGACTTTAGTAGTGGGGGGTCCTAGCAGATGGAAGTTGGCCTTCTGGAGTGTACCCTTCCTCTCTCACTCCATGCTTCCCAGCCACCCTAAATTGAGCAGCTTCCTCTGCCACATTTTCCAGCCATAATGTTCTGTCTTGCCACAGTCTCTAAAGAAATGGGCCCACCAACTGTGAACTTCATGAACTCAAGCCTCTAAATCTGTGAGCCAAAAATCAATCTTTCCTCTGTATAAGTTTCTTACCTCCAGTATTTTATTACAGTAACAGAAAGATGACTAATGCTACGTCCAACCCTTGTTTTCTTTCTTTAGCTCTCTCTTTTTTTCTTTTTTTAATTATTTGATAGATATGGTCTTAAAATTAGGAGGGGTTCAATGTTTAGCTCTCGTTTGGCAGGAGTAAAATTGGCTGCTCTCTCTTCTGTATTTGCTGCTGACAGTGGCATCTTCCCCATGTCTTTGCCACCTGTGGTTCCTTTCACCACCTCTTAGAGCCTCTTGCACTCTGTAACCTTCGATGGCTCATTTTCAAGCCCCACTCTTTCTTTCAAAGTTTTCCCAACACCCTTGCACGGTTAGATAAGTGGGCAAATCTTTCAAATCACTTTCTTGCTAAACAACCAAGGTAGTGCTCACTGAAGGCCCTGTTGTCTGTGGCTTGTGCTTATCGTATTTTTTAATTTTTATTTCTCTTTTTCTTATTTTTTATTCAGAAATTTATTTGTTGAACAATCAAACAAGCTTCTAATGAAGTAATATTATATATATATATATATATATATGTTCTTAAAATTAGATTTACCCCCAAGAGCCCCCCAATTTAATTTTTAATTCTCTTATCATCTTTCCACACCCCTTCTTAAACTAGAACTGTGAACGGCCACACCATAAGTTCTACCGAGGCAAGGGGTAAGTATATTTCTGTTCGTGTGACACAGAACCTCCTGTAGAAGAGGCACCAGGAAGGATGTGCTGAAGAAATGGATGAACGAGGGCATCTATAATGAATCCTTGTCATCCAAAGCAAATACGATCATTATAAAAATTGATGCAGAGCATTTTTTCATTATTTGGTTTATATGAGAAAATGCAAAAATCGTGTTACACTTTCTTATGGGAAATGAAATCTGAAGTTATTGCTCATTGCATCTTTCTTGAATGTGACTAATCCGCTGTGATTCTCATTTACATTATCTCCTCAAGACACCTGAAAATAATTACCTCAGTGATACATTTGAAGGAAGGAAATTGCTCTTTTATCTGGAATTTAAGCAACTGATAAAGAATTAAATGAATTTAAATGGAAGACTTGTTCTTAAAGTTGCTGGTACTTTGACCACTGATGGACACAGACCATGGGACAAATCAGTAGTCTCAAGGCAAGAAAGAGTTATTGATGATGCTCAAACAAATCAGAGTTTTAAAACCTATCCTTTTCCTTTAGCAGAGACTTTACCAACATGAGAGCGAGAAGGTTGAATTGCTTGGTTAATGGGTGATAGCATTTATATTTAATTTATTATGTACTTAGTGCACATGTGCTAAGACACAAATAATTTTTAAAAATGGGTAATGCATAGCTCATTCCCCCAGAATATAAAGCATAAGAAGAGGCATGAGTTTTAATTAACTTAAGGTAGATAAAAATAAACACCATCAGAGTGCAAAATTCTACAACGATTCTAAGAACTAAAATATTAGACTAGGGAGGAATAAATTTCAGGGTCTGAGAAACTGGCTTTTACTGCTTACTCTATAAACACGTGTGCCCTTGATATATCTCTATTTTCTCATAGGAAAATGTTAATAGAAGCCCATCAACAGGTGGCTTTATGGCTAGTGTAACCTATAGATTTTATTCCTTTTACCTCAGGAGTGGTGAAAAGAAGATACTTCTAAGATGGAAGTAGTTGACATTTCTCTCTCATTGTAAATTCCAAGCTGAGAATGCCACTCCCTAGCCTAACCTACAGTCACCCACCTATTTCAGATATCGCCCACACAGAGTAGGAACCTGAACAGGTCTCTTCACCAAGTGGTTCCTGTCTGTCTTTTGAACAATGTCTGCAGCGCCTCCCTACCTCATCCTCTGCATAACAAATGCACTAATCTGTTTTGCAGTTCTGCAAATGCATTGTGAATCTAAAACACTAGCAATTTCTCTGTGCTAGTCAGATTTTCATCGCTATGACCAAAGCACCTTACAAGAACAACTTGGAGGAGGAGACGTTTATTTGGGTATGTGGCTTCAGAGCTTCAGCCCATGGTCAGAGACTCCTTTGCTCTGGTCCTTGGTCAAGGGAAAACATCATGGCAGAAGTGTGTGGCAGAGGAGAGTTGCCCATGGCAGCTGGGGGACAGAGAGAACGAAAAAAATTGGAAGACTGGGGGACAAAGTGCAACCCCAGTGACACACATCTTCCTGTCACACTCTACTTGCCCACAATTATCACCCAGTGTCCCATCAAATTTTTTATCCATAAAATGCATTAATCCACCAGTGAGGTTAGAGCTCTCATGATCTAATCGTTTCACTTCCAAACATTCCTGCATTTCCTAACTTGAGCTTTCAGGGGTGGCAGCATCTAAACCACAACACCAACTGCTGAGAAACCTTCACAGTTAGCAACCAAATCTTGTCCTGCTTTAGTCTAAAAGATGAATTTATTCTGAGCTTGCCTCTGTCCACATCAAAAAGTCCACTGCTTACTCTCTTTCAGTCCCACTAACCTATTTATATTCCATTTGACTACATGTATTGTCATTGTGTATTCATAATCATTTTCCTGAATTTAATAATAGCCATGTACTAAGTACTTATGGATAGGTTTTCCTCTCCCATACCCAGGTAAGATGTCTTTCCTAACTTAGTGCACAATTCCCAAAAGCCTAAATGCTTTCGGAAAAAAGAATCAACCAACCAATCAATCCCTGTAGTGAAGAGAGAGCACACTGTGCTTCTGCTCCTTACCACACACGATGAATCCCTAGATGCCCTTGGGCATGCATGGAAAAGGTGTCATGGTACAATCCATTGGCCATCATTCGGAATTTCCAGACTTGGGCTCATAAGGACACTTTCTAGCCAGTGTACGTAAAGAGCCACCTCACAATTGGCAGAAATATTTCTTCTAACCTCAAATTTCTTCACTACTCTCCAATATCATTCCCTTTCCAACAACAATGAAAAGTGTGCTTCTGCATCCATACTATTGGGAAGAAGACAGAGAAAAAAGACGATTTATGAAGGACTTACAGCTTTTGGTTGGTCTAGTCCATGAGCTCGACTACCCTGCACCCAAGCCTGGGTTTTGCTCTAGACTCCACATTTGACCCTTGAGTCTCTGGGTTTGGCTTATTTTGCTCAGCATAATTTCTTCCATTGTCATCCATTTACCTTCAAAGGTGGTAATACTGTTGCTTCTAATAGCTGAGTAGACCTAGGGTAACCATAGATGTGTAGGGGGGAAGGGGGCTGGGGAAAGGGAGAGGAAGTGGGGACAGGAAAGAGAGGGAAGATAGGGAGGCATCTAGGGAGACAATCAACCATGTAACATACTGTTAACCCCCCTCCAGAAGCCAAATAATACTTATGCAATCATTTAATTTTGAAAAATTAATAATCATATATATATATGGACATTTATAACTGTTATAGGGAGAAATATAGAAGAATCAAGAGACTGGGGTATGGATGATGAATGACCCTGGATTAAGATCAAATGTATATCTTATTGCTACTTTATGTGCATTTAAGTTTGTACAACAACTCAACTCTTTAATGAATAAATAAATAAATGTATATTTGAAAATTTAGAAAAATAAGAAGCAGTTACAGAGTCTGTACACAGAGTATAAAGAACTCTACTCCAGGGATGTGGTATAAATCCTTAGGTAATCACTAATTCTACTGTCTTTCCTGATATTATTATTAATCATGTCCTAAATGTTTATGGATATGTTTTCTTCCCCATGACACTGGTGAAAACCACTGACCATAAAGTGAGTGTGTGCACGGACATCAATACTAAGGATGCCACCCCTCTCTCCTCTTGTCTCTCTAATGGAAGAATGTTCAATCTGGAAGAACAAGGGCGGTGAGAGCTGGCATGTACCAGATGCAGGCACCTGATGACCCAGAGCAGGTTAAGGCTATGCTGAGCGGATTCTTGAAAGCAAAGCCGTTCTCGTATGTTTCCATACATTGATTAAATTTCAAAACTGAGGCTGAAGACTGTAGCTCAGTGGTTCCTCAGTGCTTGTGTGCGTGCACACCTGGGTTCAATCCCTAGCAGAAAATAAATAAATAAATAAACACGTAAATACTGACCAGTAATCGAGTTGGCCCTGAGTGCCATCTTTGTTTGGATGAGAGAACATTACCAAGTTCAAGCAAAGAAAAGAATCAGTACCAAGTTTAGATGTCCTCTCTTTCCATTTTACTCTTTTTCCTCCTCCTCTTTCTCTCTCCCCTAACTGCTCAAGGTGAGAATTTAATATCATCACAATGATCTCCCAAACAAACACTGAAGGGCATGAGTCCTTTGCAAACCCTGCGATAATCAGCAGGAAGGACCGCTGATTGGTAGATAAACAGATGTTACTCCCCAGAACAAGTCTCATTCTGAATGTTCGCTCACCAAGAGTCACAAAGTCCTGTGTCTTGAGATAATAACATTGACAACATAGGAGGAATTCAGCAAGTTCTAACAAATCCCCTTTTCCCAGTTTAGAAAGGCTTGAATCAGATAATAGGTTTTCGAAAGAATTAACACCAAAATTTCTCAACCTGTAGGAAATGACGTAAGCATTGGGCATTGTACTAGTTTCCAGCTTTTGCATACCAATTATTCCATTTTAAATGACTTTTATAACATCCAATGTTCATTTTTTCAACATAAAGTATTGAGATTTCATAAACACTAAATAAAGTTTTCCAAATAAGGTGACAGATATTTCTCCAAATATCTGGGTTTTAAAGAGTAATACATCTGAGAAGTGTGGGATTTTAACTGCATTTATTTTTTGTCTAAGTTTGCATTAAATGATGTTTACAAAATATGATTTTGGGATATATATTCAGTTATGAAAGTATTTTCAGCTGTGAAAATATGTATCTATTATTTTTGCTATTTCACAATGACATGTTCATTTAATTGTTAAAAAATTTCTAAATGAAAGATAATTTGAAAATGTTGAGTTCTTTTTTAACTAGTAGAAACAAAAATCATTGTCATTAACAATTACTTAAGAAAACTAATATGTAGGACTCACAGTCATGAAGTGCAGTTAAAACCAAGGTCATGCGAAAGATAAGAAGCATGAGCTCATATAAAAAAATTGTTCTTATTTTAAAAATCCTATAGTGGCAAAGCATCAAGAAAAGACAAGATAACCAAGTGTTCCTGTAGCAGTAGGGAAGGAAAACTCCTTTTCTTGGTACTAAGAAAGTAATTCGTTAATATTCAATATATGAAAGGACTGAGCAAACTTCCAGTTTTCTTGTGGACTCTATTTTTTCCAACACTTAAAAAAAATGTGCAACATGGTAGGGTAAAATATCTCCCTCTCCTTCCTCCTCTTATTTTTCCTCTCTCATTTTGCTTTGTGTCTTTGCTGTTTTCAGAAAAATATTGTAGTCCCTGACATCTGTGATGAACTCTGGGCCTTGGCTCTGCACTGAATGTGGCTTCTGGCCTCATCAGGGCATGTTATGGCTGGTGTCTGCGATTCTCATGTCCATCCTGTGAGGTAGGAGACTGCCTGGATTTCTTCTCTCTGCACCCTTTTTGACTCCTCTGAGGTCTTCTGGCTGAGCCCTATGATCCACCACATCCCTTGCTCTCTGGATTCGGTGCAAGGACCGTTCTTCTTCATTTCTAGCTTATGCAGTGGACACATGGACAGTGTAAAGACCCGTAGTGATTATTCCCTATGATTTCCTACTTCTCCAGCTTACATCAGCTACCCAAAGTGCTACCCCATTTCCCTTAGCAGGGTCCATACCTTCTGGAGCAAAACATGAGCAAAAACCACATTGTCATGGTTTGAATGTGAGGTGTCCCCCCAAAGCTCGTAAATGACAATTTGGGAAGACTGAGGTGAAACGATTGGATTGTGCAAGCCTTAACCTAATCAATGCGTTAAGTGGCAGCTGTAGGCTGGCAGGGTGTAGCTGGAGGAGGTGGGTCCTTGGGGTGCACCTGTGGGCTGTATATTCTGAATCTGGGTAGTTTCGCCCTTCTCTCCTTCCCCACTTGAACCCTTCAGTTGCTGTCTCTCCAGAGCACACCTGCCACCATGCTGTACAGCCTCACCTCCAGCCCCAAGGAATGGAGCTGACCTCCCGTGGACTAAGGCCTCCAAAACCATGAGCCCTCAAATAAGTTTTTCCTCCAGAAATCGTTTTCAGGTCATTTAGTTGCAGCAGTGAAAAGCTGATTAAAACTGCATTTGGTGCTGAGAGTAGGGTATCGAGGAAAAATTTGTATTTGTGTTTCACTCCTAGGGAGGAACTAGTGCATTTCAGTTATATGGAGGATATTTATATCACATTAGGCAGAATTTTGACCTGTTACTGTGCTATTTGGAGATGAAATATGATGTAAAGAGTCTTTTTAGAGAATCAAACTGACAACGGGTGACCCTGTAATGGTCAATCTGAATTGTCAACTACATCAGCTAAGATGCCTCTAAGGTTAGGAGTTCTAAGACTGAATCTTCTGGGGGTTTCAATGAGAGTGTTTCTAGGAATGATTGGCATGTAGGATAGCAAATTGAAATGAAGACCCACCCTAAGTGTGGGCAGCACCCTCTGATAGGTTGGAGGTTTGGATGGAATAAAAGGCAGAAGGAGGAGAATGGAGCAGCAGAAGCAAGCCCAATTCTTCCTGAACTCTTCTTGATTGCTTCGCTGGATGTGAGACTCTAGCTCCTTCACTCTCCGTAAGTGGGCTCTGCCCAGGCATACTGCAAGGAATTTCCAGCCTTTGGTTCAGACAGGATAACATTGCTGATCCCTTGGATCTAAGACTACACACCTACTGGTTATTCCAGCTTTCTCCAGGTGGCCCTGGTGGGACCATCCAGCCTCTGGCGCATAAGTCAATCTGATATTTATGTCCTGTTGATTCTGTTCCTCTAGAGAGCCCTGAGTTATACACCTACCTACTGCTGCCTGGGACAATATGGGAAGGATGCTGTAGCCAGAGACCAAGGTCTCTGATTAATTGGTTGTGGACACACGCTGCTCTGGACTCCTCTCAATATCTTTGCCCACCTAGATACATCCAATTTCATAGTTTCCACCTCCAAACTTTTTGCCCTGGTGGATTCTTGTGATAAAGAGATTTCGCACAAATATATTATCCTTCATTTTTAAATGTTTAGCACATACCTAGTCTGCCATTTTAAACCTGAACAATATCCTTTTCATAGTAGCAAAATTTATGGAAGTTGATCTCTGCCCTGGATACCTTCCTTTATATCTTTAGAACATTTGATTAGATACTTACACCTTTGTATATAACTTGGATCTTATATTCCAACACCTTTGTAGTGCCCTATTTGATTTATATTAATTAGAAGTTGGTCACCTGGTCCAGGTGATTAAATAAGACACAGACACCAGGAGGCAGGGATCATTGAAGGCTGACTCAGTCTTCCTGCCACAAAAAGGCTAACGCAAAATCAGGCATCTTCATCTAAGACATCCCTGAAACACAAAATCTTGAGAGTAAAGATTCAATCAGACAATAACTCTAAAGGTAATAAGTGACCAGTCTTAATCACTCTAAGCTCAAATTCTTTGCATTACTTAGACATAAAAAATCAGGTTAAACAATCAAAAGTACTTTGTTGAGCTAAGTATCTGCATCCCATAGTAACTCAGTGTACCAAGAATGATGGTGGGACTTGATGACCCTAACTGAGGAGGTGGGCTGTAAAATTCCCGTACTCAACGCTGCTATTACCAGTTCAGTTGAATGCTGTGTGGGGTAGGAGAGGTTTCCAGATTTACAATACTGCTTCTCTCTGCAAAGGTAAATTTGTCATCATTTCAGTGTTCAAACAGCCTGGTGCATTCTCACATGCCAAAAGTTAATTCCTCCTCAAACTCTGAATCACATGAAAGAAGCCACAAGATACAACCCAGCTCTTTCAAGTTGCAAACCTAACCCTCCTAGAAAAAGTGGGTATTAATTCCATTCAGGACCACATCCCAAAGTTGAGACTCTAGTTACTTAGTCATTCCAACTTTACAGCTATATTTTGTTTTTCTTTGTTTTCTATTAATGTCAGTAAGCATTTTATTCAAATCAAGGAATTCTAGTTTTAATATTGAACCTAAATTGTGTATGTCTCAAGAGTCATAAATTGATATTCTTATTAGTTTTTCAAACAACTGAAAAATCACTATGGACATACTTTTGCTCTGTAAAAAGAAAAATTTTTGTAATAATATTACATTAACTATGTTGTGGTATTTGGGTTGATTTTCCAGGACATTAAAGTTATATTTGCTGAACTGCCCCTGTGAATTTTTTTGAAGAAGAAATGGGTATGACTATTGTGATTTATTTTTCAAATGTTCGTGCTCTGTGTAACTGAGACAGAACATGATCGTGCTAAGAAATCTGTTGGGTAGCAAAGTGTATATCCCATTTGGGGCAGGAGGTGTTGGAAAGCAAAATTTTACAGACTCATTTACAGAAATTTATCTTGGCTTTTCTACTGATGTCTCTTTTGCATTATTTTATTGATATCATAAGAAGGAGTGATTCTGAATTAAATAAATTTACTTATTTAATTATTTATTTTAAAGAGAGAGGGACAGAGAGAGAGACAAAGAAAGAAAGAAACAACTTTATTTAGTTTTTCACATGGCCTTAGTTGCTCCAACACTCCGTTGTGTACGTGGTGCTGGGATTTGAACCAGGGTCCTTGTGCTTGCCAGGCAAGCGCTGAAACTGCTGAGCCACCACTCCAGCCTCTGAATTAATTAAATTTAAAAGGATAGGTTCACAAACTTTTTATCATGTCAGATCTTCCTGGATGAACAGAAAGTAGAAGAGGAAACAGTGCATTCAGCAATTCACTTGTTATCTTTTGTGAAATGAAAAACTGAATTGTGCTGGGACCTTGCTCTTTGTTTTCTTTTCCCCTTACCTTTAGCCTTAGACCCAATGCCTGTATCATTTACTGCATCCCACATGTCCTGATCTCTGCCTGTCTCTTCTGTCCCCACATTCAACCTTGGTAACAGGGCTCAAGCTGCTCAGATCTACATCTTTTTCTCCCAACTCATGGATTTTTCTTTCCTATCTCTCAAGACCTTTCAGCTCCCTGCACCTAGAAAAGTGTGACTCACTCTTTCTCCTCCATGAGTCCCTAATTAAAGAGCTTTCCCATAAGACCCTGTCTGCCTCTCAGTCTCCACTGCTCACAGGCCCTGCATTCCTCCGTAACCCTCCATGGACCCCATGGGCAGCACACAATCCAGCCTTGGGTACCATGCTGTTGAGTGGTTCTGGTGAATTAGCCTCTTTTATTCTTGCAAGAATTACTTACAACTTAATCAAAGTGTGTGTTTTTTGTGTGTGTTATTTTTGCATGTTTATGGTGCCTCCTTCACTGGAACGCAAGGTGTTATAGTAATGGGATCTTATTTCCTCACCACTCAATCCTCAGTGTCTACATCATAAAATTCAGAGCTGAAACTCCTATTCTATGTCAAGCAAGTTACAAATGCTTTCCTTCTCTACTTGTAACTAATTATTTCAATCATACTTAGAATTGATTGCTTTTATTAGTCTCAATTTTGTCGATGATGAATCTGAGGCATAAAGAGATTGTGTAGCTGGTCAGTGTCCCATAGCTTGTAGATAGCACTGCATTGGGTCCAGCTGGAGCCATCTGGCCTCAGAGGTGACACTATTAACCACAATACAATTCAGTCCATAATAATTGCTCAGTAAATTGTTTTAAAGTATGGAAAACTGAACAAATGGGGAAAATAAGGAGAAAAAGAAAGGTAAGTCTTGGTAGGGGACATCTCCTATCTCTGCCACTAATTCCAGTGATTTCTTTCTTTCTCTGAGCTGGCCCAGAATTTCATGGTTGGAACACAGACATAATAATGTGTACCAAAGGAATACTAAGTGAGACAAAATACAAATGATACATCATTCATGAGTCAAGTCTGACATTGGATTTTACTCTAATTACAAGTCAGTTAACTCATGCATTGGACCCACCACCGAGGGCATAGCAACACATAATCTAGGGGAACCATAGACATGTAATGGGGAGGGGAGGGAGAGATAGTGAGTGATAAGGAGTGATACAGGGAGACAATCAACAATGTAGCATACTCTTTACCCCCCGAGAAGTCAAAAATTATGTACACAGTCATTTAATTCTGTAAAATTCAAAATCATATATATATATATATATATATATATATATATAGTCAATTGTATTTGTTAAGGGCATAATATAGAAAAATCAAGAGACTGGGGTGGGGGCCATGCGGAGGTAACTATGGTTTACAATCAAATGCATATCATATTGCTAGTTTGTATGCATTTATGATTGTAAAACAACTCAACTCTTAATTAGAAAAAACAAGTCAATCAGTTAATCTGTTCCGTTTCATGGATATGCACAGCACAAGAGACTGTTGGGTCAGAGACAAAGAAATGTTTTTACTCATGCACATTGCAAAACATGAACATCAGCATATTTATATTACTTGCCCTTGTTTCCTAGTCCCATGAAGGAGAAGGGACCAAGGAACATGAAGAGGCTCCCCACTGATCTCACGCTTGCAGTAGGTATTCACCGCAGCTGAGGAATCCGGATTTGAAAATCTGATCATTTGCACAGGCCCATTTGCACTATGCTTGTGTGAGGTGTGGAGAGAGAATACCTCATCCTTCAAGGTTGTCTGCTGCAAATGCAGCCCTGAAAGTGGCTGTGCCTGACCAGATACCCAGGGGCAGGGCTGCACCAATGCCTCTCAGCAGCATAGTAGCTCGCTTCCCAAAGGAAGAGAAACATTTTTGTTGGGGGAGAAAAAAAAATGGTGATTTCTTATGCTCCTTACCTTATGTATCAAGTCCAACAATTAATACAGTTTAATAAATTTTATTATTTGTGCTTAAAGATTATAGCTGTCCATCTCAAAATCTGATTTTTCATGGCTATTTTGGGGAAAAGTATGCATATGCTTATGGGGGAAAAATACATATGCTTATATGTGTTGGGCTAAATGTATACTAAGTGCAGACAGTTTCCCAACACAATTTTTTTTTATTTTACAATGGTGTGAAAGAGATATGCATTCAGTAGGAACAGTACCTTGAGTTTCAGTGTTGATCTGTCCCAAACAAGCAATGTGCCACACCATACTCCTTCCTGGCACTGGTCCATGACAGTGGGCCTCAGCTCCCAGTCAGCCTACAATTCTGGTCATAGATGAACCACATTCTACAATGGACTTTGGTGCAAGTCCATTAGGTTTGGTGGCTGAAGCTTATGAAACGCATTTCCAGCTTCTAATATTGTCAGCTTGTGATGGGAAGCATCTGTACTTCAGTTTGAAATTTTCAAAAGAAAATAAGATAAAACTCTAACATAAAACTATAATTCCAAGCTGGAGCAGGTGGCTCGGTGGTGGAGCTCTTGCCTGGCATGAGTGAGAACCCAGGTTCAAACCCCAGAACCACGCACACAACTAAGTGTTGGAGAAACAAAGGCCAGATGAAAAAATAAATACAATTGATTCTCTCTCTTATTTTCTCCCTTTCTCTTTTTAAAAAACAACGCAAAGCCTTGCTCATGTCCTGATAATGTTAATTGCTAGGTAGTATATTTGGGTCAAATCACTTTTTCTTAAACAAAAGGAAGTTCCTGAAGACTCATTTATTGTGATATTCTATACAGTTGTGTATAATTAATAAATAGTGTCCTCCATTTTTACCAAATCTTTAGATGAATACTTCAAAAGTATAATTTGGTAAATGAAACAGAGTATTTGATATTATTTTTCTTTTCCACACTATTGGAATTTATGAAAATAGTGTAGATGATGATTTTTCATGTGTTCTTATATTACTGTTTTATTATGACGATGTTTACTGGTGCATTGAAATTGTACATAATAGTGAGTTTCACTGTGACATATTCATACCTGTCCATAACACACTTTGATTCATCTCCATCTCCAATACTTCCCCATTCCAGCCTCTTCTCCATCACCTGGATCCCCTTCCTGTTATCAAACAAGCTTCTAATGAAATAATATAATATATACATATATATATATATATATATATATAAATTCTGAAGATTAGATTTACCCCCGAGAACCCCCCTATTACTCACCCTTATCCCTTCCCCCTTTTTCCCAACACATCTCTCCAAATGCCTTAGGTTGCATGACATTACACCTTATCCGGATTTGATTAGTGCACTATAATTATGTATAAAAGTGGAATTCATTGTGGCATATTTGTACAGGGACATAGTATAGTTTGGCCAGTTTTGTCCCCTCGTACTTTTCCATGCTCTCCCCTCTTCAATCCCTCTCCATCTCCTTTTGCTGCTTTCTAACTTTCTCTTAGCATATCCTGTTTGTGTAATTGCATTATAGCACATGGAATCTGGAACCAATCACAGTTTAAATTCCAAACTTGGTCATCTAGGCCTATTATCTTACTCAGGTAAGTTCAATGACATCTCCATTATTCATCTTTAAAATATATTCTTCTCATACTTATAAGTGAGTGACTATGTGGAGAATCTTTAGAACAATGCTAAACACAGAATAAGGGATGTGTAAGTGTTAGCTTGTATGGCTGTAGCAGGAAAACTACCAAGTCCTCTTTTCCGTGCTTCCAAATGAAGCTCCTGAGGTCCTGCTGAGTCCCACAGTAGATCTGTAGGAAGAGCTGCTTAGCAGTTTACAGAGAACTAGACTATCTTTAAAGCTGTGCTTGAGTTTTGGAGCTTACTGGGTCTCTAGGGAGCCCATAAATGCTACTGGAAAACCTAGAGGAGTGGATGCTTTTCCAAAAGATGAGCAATGCACTTTTTCCCAGGCACAAATGAAAAACTATTAAGCAGTCATTTATTAGCTAAATTTGAATAAGGACTCTGTAAGAACAATGCAAAGTTTGCAACAAATTAAGCCCATTTAACATCCATTACTTAACTTTTAATTAGACAAAAAGAAGAGAGTAAGAAGTCACTGTTATCTAATTAAGAAAGAATTTTGAAATGGGCTGTTCCAGAAAAGCTTGATCTCCTAGAATATTATAATCATCATTTTAAAACCAATTACTCTAAGTCAAGGTGCGGAGAAGAACAGTAAAATAAAATTCAATTTTTGCCTTTACTAAGAAGAAAAATTATTATGTTAAAAACAATCCCTGCACCAGCATGTTTAAATGAGTGAACATTCATTATTTAGACACTTTGTAAAAATGCAGTTATTTCATTTTGTAGAAAAAAAATATAAAGAGTACCGCTATTACTGTGTACCAATTTTATTTTATCTGAATTTGTTTAAGAATATTTAGTATACTTGTGCTCAGTAAAAAATATCTACATTGTATAATTTAACAAATTCAAAACCACATATTCACATACTTCTACTTCCCTTTGGTTAATATGTATTATTAAAATTTTCGTTCACTGTTCTCTGTAATGTACACTCTCAGAAAAACACGTGTGTAAAAAGCAACTCATTGCATTCAAAGTGTTCTCTTCACCTACTTACTTTTTCCACTTATGAAATGATAATTCATTTCTTGTATTCAAAGTGGAGCCACAAAATAAAAATTACCATGGAGTTGCTTGCTGTTGGGTGAAATTTTTTACAATAAGTTTGATTCCTATTTATTTATTTATTCATTTATTTATTTAAAGGGGGTACCTGGGATTAAATCCAAGGGCATTCAACCACTGATTCACATCCCCAGCCCTTTCTATTCTTTATTTAGAGACACATTCTTGCTAAATTGCTGAGGCTGGCTTCGAACTTGCCATCCTCCTGCCTCAGTCTCCTGAACCAGTGGGATTGCAGGCCACAGCGCCTGGATCCTTTTGTATGTATTTGTTGCTGAGCTGACTTCTGTCAGGTGAATCTGAGTCCCTTCTGTGAT
>PVKS010041408.1:0-16037 GCA_004027875.1 Aplodontia rufa
GATTTAAAAAAGAAAAAGACCAGACTATTTGCTGCCCACCAGAGACTGGCCTCACTTTTAAGGATATACATAAACTGATAGTAAAATAAATAATGGGCAGGAAAGATATTCCATACAAGTGGAAACGAAAAGGAAACAAGAGTCGTATAATATATTTTATATATAATATATCTACATCTTTAAATCAGAAACTATAAACGAGACAAACAATCTTTATACAATAAAAAGGGATCAATTCATCAAGCAGATATAACAACTATAAATATACATATAGCACCTAACTATATAAAGCAAATACAAAAGGCTCTTAAGGGAAAGATAGATACAATAAAATAAAAGTAGGGGATTTAAATACCCCCTCTTTAATAATGAACAGATCATTCACACAGAAAATAAATAATGGAACGATAGACTTGAATTGCACTATAGAACAAATGGAAGCACAAACATACTAAAACCTATGGATACCAGTAAAAGCAGCTGTAAAAAGAAATATTATAGCAATAAATGCCCACTTCAAAAAAGAAAGATCTAATTATTATGGAAATCCAAATTAAAAACACAATGAGTTGGTGCTGGGATAGTGGCTCAGCAGTTACGGCATTTGCCTGGCCTGTACAAGGACCTGGGTTCAAATCCAGCACCACGTACACAACATAGTGTCAGAGCAACAAAAACTAAATAAAATTGATTCTCTCTTTCCCTGTCTCTCATTATCCCTCTCTCTTTAAAACACACACACACACACACACACACACACACACACACACACACACAGTGAGTTATCACCTCAAACCTGTCAGAATTGCTATTATCAAAATGACAAAAGCTATATGTTGGCAAGGATGTGCAGAAATGTAACCATGCACTTATTGGTTGGAATTAAATTTAACCGTAAGATTTGAAATTGCCATGTCAAAGAAAGGTCTGCATTCTCATGTTCATTGCTGCTATTCACGATAGCCACGTTATGGAATCTACTACCTGAGTATGTATCAACAGATGAATAAAAAAAGAAAATGTGGTTTGTGGAGATATATATACATACATTCAAGGGAATAGTCCTCAACTTTAAGAGAAAAACCCTGTCATTTATGACAGCATGGGTGGAATTGGATATGCTAAGTGAAATAAACCAGGCACAAAAATACCATTTATTTTTCTCTTTCATGTGGAATCTAAAGAGGCTGGACTCCCAGAAAAGAATAGAATGGTGGCTACCAGAAGC
The DNA here is from genome assembly GCA_004027875.1 of Aplodontia rufa. Classification (NCBI taxonomy): domain Eukaryota; kingdom Metazoa; phylum Chordata; class Mammalia; order Rodentia; family Aplodontiidae; genus Aplodontia; species Aplodontia rufa. The sequence continues at coordinate 1,229 of PVKS010041408.1, forward strand.
TGGGGGACCCAGGATGGAGGAGAGAGTGAGATGACTGTCAAAGGGTACAAAGCTGCAATTAGACAGAAAGAAAAAAATTTTTCTTTAAGATTTATTACAGCATGATGAATATGATAAACAATACATTTCAGAGTTAAGACAGTAAATTTGAAATGTTACCGTAAAAGTATTTGAGGTTATGGTTATGGTAATTGAATTAATTATTGCACATTGTATTCATAAATGTTTGTTTTAATTTGCATCTCCCACTGTTCCTTCCCTTCCTGGACAATGAAGAACTGTACAGTTCCATTTATTGTTTCCCACCACTTGGTTTTTGCTGAATTCCTTCTCGTAGTATAGTTCAGTGTATTCCTCAGTCTTCTAAATGTCCTGAAAATTAGCAGCTGGACACAAAGACAAGATCAGATTTAGTTCTGATGTCTAAAAGTTGCTAATGGTGTTTCGTTCCTTCATGTGCTGGGATCTCCAGTGTGTCCCTCTGTGTAACATCAGTGGTTGTGAATGCTCCTGGTTACCAGTCCTTTTGCTAATACCCTCTTACTCATTCTGGTTCTCTAAAGCTCATTCTCTAACATATTACCTAAGAAGACTAACTCATGATCAAACTAAGTTCTTGCTTGTTGATAACAATTTAATCCCCTCACATCTGAAAATCAGATTTTCTGCGTAGAAAAATCATTGGTCATATTTTCTTTCCATGAATATCTTAAATAAGTGATTCCAATTTGGTTTGGCATAAAAGCATTGCTATTTAAAAGTCTAATAACTTCACTTGCTTGCCTTACAAGTTGCTTGCTGTTTATATCTAAATATTCAAATAACTTGCCTTTTTTATGTAGTTCACATAATTTTACTAGCATATATGTCTTGGCGTTGGTCACACTGGGTTAAAACTGTCAAGTACTGTGTGTGGTAATCCAGTGTATAGTTTTGAATCTCTTGTGTTGTTCACACTTTTTTTTCAAAACAGTATTCTTAAATTATTTTTTTCCTATTGTACTGTTCCCTTGCTCTGATTTACTTCTTCAAGGACTTCTATTAATGGGTGCTGGATCTTCTTTCTGCCTTCAGTAATTTTCAGTTTTACTTGAATTCTTTATCTCTTTCTTCATATTTTTTTAAAGTCCTCCTTTTCAGGACTGGAGCTATGGCTTGACGGTTATGTCGCTTGCCCAGCATGCGCAAGTACACAGGTTCAAACTCCAGCACCCACGTACACAGGTAAGTTTCAGAACAACGAAAGCCATGTGAAAAACTCAATAAAAATTGATTCTCTCTCCTTCTCTCTCATGTCCTTCTCTCTTAAAAACTAAATAAATAAAGTCCTCCTTACTGCCTTCTATTTCCTTATGACATCACCTGTGTGTCAATTCATTCTTCTCTTCCTTCTAATTCAGTTTTTAAAGACTTCTTTTCACACCTAATTCTTGCACTGGCACTTCACTTCTGAACTCTCTCATGGGTACATAATTTTCTTAGTGACTTTAGTTTGTGTTCGAAATGAAAGTTACTTTTGTACACAGGCAGGTCTTTAGGATACGCTTCCCTTTTCTAGAGAGATGTTACTCTGCTCCTCATTCTCGTAATTTTGAATGGGCTTTGACTTCAATACTTCCTCATAAACAATTTCCAGTTTCACTGAACTTTTAGAAGATATGGCACAAAGAACTTTGCTTTTATTTTGTTTTCATATAATTTTTCAAAATATGGCACTTCCTTTCTGAGATTTATTCTTTTCTTTTTTATTCTTTTATTCCTTCACTTTTACTTCCACATGCTCTTTCAAATTTTCTCCCTACTGTCCCTGTCCTGCTCAATATTGTATCTACTCCTAACAGCACCTCGGCACCCCACAGCACTGAGCACCAGGGAACTGTGGAAGGGATTTGGAAAGCTCCAGGGCAGACTGTCCCATCTGTTTCATACCTCATCTGGGAACCTTGCACAAATCTACTGATGGAGGGGCTGAAGCCCCTTCAGGGTCAGCTGTTCTCAAACTGTACCATTGCACCTCCGGTGAAAACCTATTGTCCTTTTGGCAACTTTCTTGGTTTGGGGCACTGTAGATGCTCCATTATTTTGTTCTGCTTTTCGCCTGCCCGGATGTTGCTGTATCTGTTGATGGTTGTCTCCATCGCCTCTGTGTTGGGATTCACAGGAATAACTCTCCCTTGTTGTTGTGTAAATTTGTTCATGCTCTTCCCTTGTGGATCTTCCTATTCTTATCCTATTCTTGATTTTCTCCTTCCTTTCTGAACCTTCCTTGTCATTCTCCTTTCTGCATACCATTTCTATGCCCATATGCCCAAGCAATGATTGTTCTTCCACATTTGTCAAAAGGCTCATTCTTGTTTTACTTTATATGCCCTCCTTGGGAATTCTCCCTACTTCTGCTCTTGTCTCATTCTAGCAGGAGCCTCAAAGCTAATATAAATAAATGTTGAATGAAGCATACTGCAAATACACCGACGAGCCAGATGTGGTGGCGCACACCTCTAATCCCATCCACTCTAGAGGCTGAAACAGGAGGATCACAAGTTCTAAGCCAGCCTCAGCAACTTAGTGAGGCCTTAAACAACTTAAGGAGACCCTGTCTCAAGCTAAAAAAAATTTAAAAAATGGGCTGGGGATGTGGCTCAGTGGTTAAGCACCCTGTGGGTTCCATCCTTGGTGCCAAAAAAAAAAATACACAGAATACAAAGTTTAGGGAATTGTTTAGACACAATTGAGATATGAGGAGGTTATCAGGTTCACAATATTTTAACTATCACTATGATAAGGTTTTAAAAGTGTTAGCAATGCAGTACTCTTGGTTACTTCATCTCTGGTGATAAGAACTCACATATATGAGGAAACTAGATATTTTTACACAGAGGAAAGTACTGCTATGAGCCTAATAAAGTTGAAAAATATAAAATTCCTCTTAAATGGAGAAAAGCTAATGAAAGCCATGTTTTCCAGTAGATAAACAAAAGATTATCGATGATTCTAAACTGTATGATTTAAGATTTTTTCAAAGAGAACAAGTATTTGGTACAATAAAAATGGAAAAAATACAACAGCTGATTGTTAGTTTGGGTTATCATGTAATCACGAAAAATTATGTTACTGTATTTTTCCTAATCAATACCTGCTAAATAATTTTAAGATTATATCCAGAAGATTTAATTTTTTTGATTTATTTATCTTTTCTAAATAATGGAAAGATAATTTTAAGTAAAACTCCTTGTCATTTATCTCTGTAAATGATTTAGCCACGATTGGTATCCAACCATCAGTGAAATTTTTAAATAATTCTAATATCTCTATATCCCTTAACTGAGAAAAGAAATTCACTTAGGACTTTTATTTTTCTAGTGATCATAGACAGCCAGTGATAAGAGGGACTATGTGCAGTCAAAGGGAAAGAACACCAAGAAAGAGCCTGGAAATTGTAATATAATAATTTTGCCAAAACTTTTCAATTATTTGTACATTGATTTGGGGGATTAGTTTAATTGTGCTATACAATACTACTGTCATTTGGGTTAGCAGAGATAACTCTAATTGCTGATACTGTGATAAAGTTCTTTGAATGTTTTATTGTTATCTAGTAAAACAACCAAATCATAGTCTGCATAGAATAAAGAGTTTTTTTAATCTCTTGAACCTCCTTTCCCATCCTCCAGCTCATCAAACAATTAACTGTTGTCATTTTGTGGATTTCCCCCCACTTTTTTTTCTAACCAAGTATCATATAAAAAAAACAGTAGCTATTATATACATACCCGATTTGTATACTTACCATTGTCTGAGATGATACATGATTACATACAGGTCAGGGCCATAGCAGCAAAGAGTTGACAAACTCAAAAGGGATAATTAAAAAGAATAAAAGGATTTACTCCCAAAAATATAAACAGAATTCACGGAAATCAACATGGACTGATGAAGCATCCTTGGGTTAGCAACAGTAGGAAGCCATTAACACCAGTAGGCATAAAAGGAGATGGGAAAGGAAGTAATTCCTAGAACAGGGAAGTGCTGCCAGACCCTGGAAAGAGTGCTGGAGCTGATGGAATGAGAGGCTGGCCAAGCCTAAGGAATGCAGCCAATTCTAAACCACAAGCAACAGGGAAGTGGCAGGGAATAAATCCTCTAACCACTCTCCCCAGTCCTTGCACCTCCTGCTGGTGCCTCCTGCTGCCTGAAACCAACCCAAAGCCAAAAGGGCCTGATGAATGTCCATCAAGGTCAGCTTCCAGGAACACAGACACAGAATCCACATATTATTTATATTATTCAGCATAGATAACATGGCAATTTTACATGAATCACTGATACTAATTTTTATGGAAACTAACTGAAAACTTAGCAATGGAAGAATACGTTACGCAATAAAGGAGTGGACAGTACTCTTGTGGTGTTATGAATGAACAGCAATAACTGTATTATTGAAAAATTCTAAGAAAGTCGATTTTAAGTGTTTTCATCACAATAAAATGATACTTTATATGATGTAATGCATGTTAATGAACTCTATATAGCCATTTTATGATCTATGTAAATACAATTCAAAACAACATGTTGTACATGATAAATATACATAATTTATCATTTTAATTATTTTTTAAAATTGCTCTATGAAATCAAAGTGGGATGGGGGAAAAGGATCACTTCACACAACATGATCCATAACTCATGACACCTGCTGGCCATACTAGTGAAGGAATACTGAGGAGTTGACTTTTTTTCTGTATGTCCTACGTGGGTAATTAACTTGCATCCACACAAAGAATTTAAGAATTGAAGTGTCTAGAGTTAATAACACTTTAAAAGTTGTCACTGATAAGTTGAGCTGAGCGGTGGCTCAGTGGTTATAGTGCTTGCCTGGCATATGCCAGGATACAGGTTTGAACCCAGTGCCATGTATACAATGAAGTGTCAGAGCAATGAAAACCAGATGAAAAGCTAAATAAAATTAATTCTCTCTTTCTCCTCTCTGTCCCCCTCTCTTTAAGAAACAAGAAAAGCTGTCACTAATATATATATGTTCCTACCTTAGTATCATTATTCAAACAAATCATGTCAATTTTTATGAAAGTAAGAAAATGTGTAACCAATGCCAAATTTAAAAGCAAATTTCTGGGGCTGAAGTGGTGGCACAGTGGTTTCGGTGCTTGCCTGGCAAGCACGACGACCCGGGTTCAAACCCCAGCACCACGTACACAACTGAGTGTTGGAGCAACTAAGGCCATGTGAAAAACTCAATAAAGTTGTTTCTCTCTTTCTCTGTCTTTCTCACTGTCCCCCTCTCTTTAAAAAAAAATAATAAATAAAACAAAAGCGAATTTCTTAATGATTCTCCTCAAGTAATATCAACATCCTCCCATTTTGAAGACCTTAAAATTCTGACTGATAAAACACAAAAGATTAATTTCTCACATCCAAATAACAATATTTTTTAAAATTTCTTACGTGAAAAAACTATGGCTTAAAAAAAAATACTGAAACCTTTACCAATGATACTAGGCTTAAGTATGGCAATGTTCCACCCCACCCATGCTACCAAGATGATTTTATTCTATCAAGATGATTATTATGTACATTCCACTTTTGTTTATTTAAACATTCAAGCATTGCTCAGCAGCACTTCATTTGGCCTTCATCTCAGCGCCTTAGACGCAAGGCATAAAACTGACTTTCAGGACCTTAAAATAATATTTGCATAAAACATTTAAAAGTTTGATTTGGAAGCCAGGAACTGTGTTGCAGGTACCACACACATTTACTTTTTAACAGATAATTTCAGAAAGAACAAATCACTTGTCTAAGGTGACACAACTTGTTTGTGACACAGTAGAGAATTCGATGCTTCTGTTCCCTTAAAATTATTTTCATATCTAGAAAATGATTAAACATTTTTCAAATCTGTAATCCATGTTTAAGTAAATCTCCCCTCATCTGAGTTTTGGAATCCAAAAATTTCAATCCGCAGAGTTATCTTGTCCCAGGAATGTGGAACTGGCTGCAGATTCAAATTCTTCCCAGACGCCTATGTGGTTTTGTGCCACATAGAGGCCCTTGCTGTCTTTGCCCTTAATACAGAGGTGACGCTTCTGCCCAGGGTGGCAAGGCTAAGACTTCCAGGACAGGAATCCCTGAATCCTTCCGTTGTTACCCATTCAATCTGCCCGGCAGAGGAAGATTAGCTGGGGATATGCCAGGTGTGAGGAACTCACTGCTCACCTCCGAGCTTCACAGGACCTGCCACAGCCTAGGACAAGGACTCTCTGCTGCCACCCTCCCTCCAGCAGAAGCAGAGTGGATGCGGGGCAGTAGACAGCAACCCATCGAGTCTGGTTTAGCATTTTTTCCCCCTGTATTTTTACTATATTCATTGTGATTATCAACTCTGTAACTCTGAGACAGGCACATGCCTGCACAACTACCTGTCATGCGTGCCAGCGAGGGGGGGGAGGGCGGCTTGTTTAAGAACCCAGATGCCCAAAATCATATCAAATGCACTAGGTTGCTATTGCCAGTTGCACTGGAAAGATACGGCCTCCTGCTCTTTTAACACAAATTGACAAAGAAAGAGACGGAGTCAGTCCTGAATTAGAGTCCACCAGAGAAGTCTCCGCAGCACTTCCTAAACTTCGGAACCCGACTGGCTCAGGTGGAGGCAGGGAGGATGAGATGCAGAAACTCAAGCGAGTCCTGGTGCGCGTATGTGCACGCGCGGGTTTCTGCACTAGACCACTGGAGAGGCCCAAATTCGCTCGGGACCGGGGCAGCGCCGGCGGGCAGGGCCTGCGGTTCACTCCCACAGGTGTTCTGCGGCTCCTAGGCTGCGGAGCCTGACCCCTGCGAAGTCCACCGCCAGGGGGCGAACACCCCACGACACGTCCGCTAGCCGAGGGACAGAGGGACTTGAGCGCAGCGGCCTCTCTGCGCGCCGCAACCCTTACCTCCAGGTAGTACAAGTCCACGGTAGTGATCTGCGAGTCGAGGAAATCTTCATAGGTGTTGAACTGCGTGACTATGTTGTCCACCGCCGTCAGCCCCTCGTCCTGATCCATTGCGGTTGCCGGGGCCGAAGCGTCCCTAGCGACAGAAACTGGAGCGCAGGAACAGGAAGCTCCACCCACTTCGCGCCTTCCAATCGGTTGAGGGCGGGTACTGAGCTTTGCACGTTAATCCTGCCCCCAGGTTCTGTAACTGAGTTTCAGGCTTCCTGCTAACTCTTGGGAACTCTGTCTTAAATTACCCACTCCAGATTCAGGCCCTGTACCAATCGCACCTTGGGGAAATGTGCAACCGAGACACCGGGAGAAATGCAAACTGCAATGCAAAGTTAAACAGCATGACACTGCCAGGATGTTTAGACACGATGTTATGGACAAGTTTTTCCAATCACATTCCGAAACCATCTTATGCTTTACAAAAACACACTTTTTCTGCAAGACGAAAAAGTATCTAAAAAGGGGCTGGGGATTAAGCTCAGTGGCAGAGCGCTTGCCTAGCAAGCTCAAGGCCCCAAGTTCGGTCCTCAGTCCTGAAAAAAAAAGAAAAAAAAAGTATCTAAAAAATCTAGGGAAATGGTCTTGTGACCAAGGCCACATTAATGATCTTGTTCTGTTTTTTAAATTATAACTTAAGGGCCAATTATCAATATTGGATGCAAAGAACCATTTATGAATTTCCAAAATGAAGGAACTTCAGCAAAAATATCTTTGAAGTCCTCTTTGAGCCCCAAGTTACTGCTTTTTAATTTTTTAAATTTTTACTAGTTAATTTCTATAACCACACAATGAAAAACCTTCCTCTGCATAACCAGCATTTTTGTAGAGTAGAATATCAGTGGTAATTTAAAAGACCATTTTACTCTAGAGTTTGTTTTTCCTCTAGAATAAAATTTTTCATTTTTTAAATATGATTTTATTTTATTTTATTTTTAAAGAGAGAAGGACAGTGAGAGAGAGAGAGAATGAGACAGAGAGAATCAATTTTCATTGAGTTTTTCACATGCCTTTTCATTGCTCTGACACTTAGTTGTGTACCTGGTTGCTGGGGTTTTAACACATGTACTTGGGCGTGCTGGGTAAGCACCATAACCACTGAGCCACCACTCCAGACCCTAAATATGCTTTTAAATAGCTCAACAAGCATCTAGGAAAACTTTTCAGAATTTATTATGGTTCTTAGCACTTTTCAAATCATCCTTGAGAATTGACACAAAGTAGTTGTGAAATATTTATGGATTTGATTTAGAAAATTTTCACAGATGTGCTAAAAAATTTTTAATGAAAAATCTCAAGATTATTTCACTTTTAAGCTTATATAATTTTCAAAGGTCATCTGAAAATCAGGATGTCATGAAAATGTGAATTTTAAGTGATATAAATACAATGATCTCTATAATATTACAGATTTTAGTTAATAAATATATCTTGAAATGTTTCAAAGGCATTTGGGACCTTATTTTTTAGTACATTTTAATAATTGAATTTAGAAAAAAAATCACACATAATACAACCTCCATAATAATAATAGTAAAAAACATTTATTTGTTGCATACCAGTTACTAAATATCAGAAATCATTATGTCAATATCTAGTATTTACTTTGAAAGTAGAAACCGGCAACAATTTGATATCATCTCATATCTAACAGATACAGAAATTTGAAAAGAACAAGAATGGAGATGAAACTCATGTCCCTTAAAACATTCTAATAAGTGACAAAAGTTTCAGTATTCTCTGTAATCTGGAAGGATCTATAAGTCCTTTGTAAAAGAGTCATATTCTGGGTAAACTGAGCACCAGAAAAAGCTTAGAAAAAGGTTCAGCCACTTGTATACAGAGAACATAAGTATTCGATTTGGTCCAAAAATATTTTATATGACCTTACCAACATACTAGTCATAGTTTAAACACTTTATATGCATTATCTCATTTAATCTTCACAACACACTCACTAGGGAAATAACAGTGCTATTTTTCTCAATATAGAGGTAGAACGAATTTAAATGACTTGGCTAACATTCCAAAGATTAAAAGAAATAACCACATTACTTTCAGTCTCACATAAAAAGAAGGCAGAGTTAAGGAGAAGGTTGAAGAGCCACGTAGAACTAATTTCAGAAGTTGTTTACTCAGTTAAAAGAAAGACAAGTCGCCTTGTGGTAGGGAAGATGGATTGGCACAAACATAAAAAGCAAAAGTGATGGCGCACCCGGAGGTGTACAGGCAAGAAAGATCGGGGTCTCTGTGGGACAAAGCAGCCAGTCACCCTGATGGCTGTATGGGATTCAGGAAGGACGGCAGAGGGAAGGAAAACCACTAGAGAGAGGAAACACAGGAAGGGAAACTTTGGTAGGATGGAGAGCTGTGAGTTGCAGCAGCCCTGTCCTTGAACAACAGAGGACCCAATGGAAGTGGCTTCCTATGCTATCTGCACACTGCTCAAGCCTCCTGAGACCTCATCTGCCGTATACACTTGCTGTGAAGTCCTCGAACATCAAGATTCAATCGCTTTCAAGAAATAGTAAGGCATCTAGGGGATGTTTGAGTTCAGAAAAAGACAGCACTTTGATTAGCAAGCCACCTCTATTAAGAAATATCGTTTGTCGACACATTGTTCTGGTTAGATCCACTTAAAGTGATCCATTCTGATTGTGAATTTTTAGGAAAACCTTATTAAATTTACCACAAGGTCATCAACTTTTTGGTGAAGTAAACCCTGAAGCATCTGAATTTAAACAATTGTGAGAATATTTTCAGTCAGTAAGTCTGATAATGTCATCCAGTTTGAAACACTAAGGGTGGTTTTCAATAAATCGTCCTCTTAATTTTGAAAGAAAAAAAGAAATTTTGTAAATTTAGCCTTGTTCCACATAGAATGATTAGAATTATAGAAAGTCTATCATAATTGTATAATTGTCTTTTTCCTAAACTTTCTTTTTTTCCACGTTTTTGTTGGTGCATCACAGTTGTACATAATGATATAATGATGAAGTTTATTGATGTATATTTATACATGCACACAATATAGCAATATAATTTGACCCATGTCCCTCCCCATCACTTCCCCCCTCCCTCACCACCTCCTTCCACCCTCTGGTCCTCTCTCTGGTCCTCTCCTCTACTGATTTCTGATCTCCTTCTGGTCTGTTTTTATTTTGTCTTTACTTTCCAATTTTTACTGATTGTATGGAAACTATTTAACATCTTAGAGGTGCAAATATACTTTACTTTTTTATCTCTCCTTTTCCTGTCCCCTTTTCCCTTCCATCCTTCCTTGCCTTTCTCCTTAAGAAACACTTTCAACTGAGAAGTTGCCTGAGAAGTTACACAGAAATTAATGAGCCACAACAAGTCTTTTTTTCCTATTTCAAGGCCTTTGTTATGGTCAGAAAATACTTCATTTTGTGTAACATGCATTCCTACTTCAAGTGCAGGATTTTAAAATATTGAATCCTAGAATTTAGCACCAATTCCAGAAATTCCATTCTTTGCCAAAAGACAAGCAAAGATTATGTATATTCACTACAAAACCCCAAGATGTAAGAGAGAAAAAACATGTTATGAAGGAGTAACAAAATATGTGCCATATTTAGCTTAGTTACTGAGTAATTTTAAAAAGGCACAATGTAAAAGAGAGAGAGAGAGAGAGAGAGAGAGCGATCATAGGCAAAACCAAGCACAAGTGTCTCTTTGAAATAAACAGGTTTTGGTATGTACTTATCTGATGAAAAAGTATAAAATAATTTCAAATTAAGCTTTGTATTTCTATTCCTAAATATTTAGCAGTATACTATGATAGCTGGGAAAGTGAATAAAAAACATACATCGGTAGGTTGTCCTGATATGAAAGAGAATGCTTTGCTTGTTATGTTAATAAGATACTGAACCTTCTGAGTAAGAACTTGAGGCTGAATTACGATGGACTTACTACTACATTACCATATTGTAGGGAAGAGAAAACATATGCTCACTCTAGTAAGATAAGAGATTTATGTCTGAGGTTGCCCAACTGCTTATAAAGTGTCTATAATTGCAGAGAGCTATTGCTTAATCCTGAGTCAAGGAGAGCTCCTTAGCACTTTGTAATAATGATGACACTGAATTTATTTAAGCTCTCTCTTGTGATGAGATCACTGGGCTTCCACAGAGTCTCAGCCTAATGTGCTGGAGTTCTGGTTCCACTGCTTCTCAGTCATGGAGACACTGCGTCTATGTGTCATGATTCACAAGTTTTCTTCTTCCTTGTCTGTATCTGACTTAATGAAAGAAAGAGGCCAGAAGAAAGAGAAGAATAGGATGGAATTGCTCCCAGGAATGATGTTGACAAGTGTCAGCAGCTGATAAAAGAGTGAACTACTACTGTGGGATTATCATACCTAACATATGATACACCCAACCAGGTCTTTGGAACAGAGAAAAAATTTTGAATCCCAGTAGCTCTATAAGGCATTCCTAACAAACTTGCTTAAAAGTCCCTCAACCTTTTTTAGTACCTGAAATAAGACTGGACCCTAAAACATCATGCCCATGAGTGGCTGAACACTTAAAGAGTGTCACAAGTGAATAGATGGCCACCATGATTAATGCAGAGCTGCCAGTTTCAAGGGGGTGCTGGGCACTTCCCACCATCTGCGCCTTTTCTCTTATTTTCTACAATAGATTTTCTTCTCCGTTTGACCTTAAACCCTGCTGTCTCAAAGCAGATGAACTTAACTCCTACTCCCAAATAAAGTAACAGTTACCAGATTGGATTTCCTGCTGTCCAACATACAAGCTTACTCATGCTAACCCTTTCTTTCTTTCCTTGTGTTTCAAAGGAAGAAGTTACCTCCTTCTATACCTTCAGTCTACACCGGCTCTATCTCCTTCTGCCTTCTCAGGATTCCTCATTTTGATTACCTCCTCTCTCCCATATCGTCATTCATCTCCTCCTTCCCTCTTCCTCTTTCTCTCCCCTAGCTCCTTTCCTGTTTCTAAATAAATAAATAAATAAATAAGAAGTAAATGAATCCAAGATCAACCCCCCCTCAAGCCTATTGTCAACCTCAGCTTTAGGCTCCCCTGTACTGTGCAGCAAAGCTTCTGGAAAGAGTTATCCACAATCACCATCTTCACTTCTTACACTTCCACTCAACCCATTCTGACTGGTTCTATACATTGTACCACTGGCCCCACTTTTGCCAAAGTCAGTTTTTACCTCTTTCCATGACAGCTTATCCATTTTTTGGTCCTCATGACACTTGACCCTCAAGTGTCTACTTGCTTCTCTTCAAATTTCATTTTGACTTGCATCACATCACTTTGCCTTGAGGTTGGTTGGTGGAGAATCACAGTGTTCTGTTCTAGGCTTTTTTCTGCTCTTCATCCTCATTACTTGGAGACCTCACTTCCATTGCTTTACTTATACCCTATGTGCACACAATCCACTGATCTGTAATTAGCCAGGCCACTCTCCCGAGCACCCAACAACACATCCAAATGCCTAGCAGTTACCACCTGGATGTACAACATATATAAAGTTGCTTTCTTCCTCCTGCCAGTGTTCCCTTCCTCAACATACTGACTCCTCCTCTCTCATTTGTTCAAGGAAGAAACCTTCAAGTCAGTCTTGATACTTGTCTCTCCCTCAACCTTGAAAAGCAAGGCCTTATTTTGGTCTCCCAAATACATCCTTTGAAGGCTTCAATTTCTTTCCAAACTCACTAACATTGTTTCTGCCTGAGCTAAATTCTATCACCTTAACTGCAAGAACAGTATCTTTTCTGGTTTCCTGATGTCTCTTTGGCCCCCTTTTCAGCCCACTCTTCATGATGACATCAGAATGATTGTTTAAAAATACTAATCTGAATTGGAAAAGACCTTAGAAAATGGATAGACCTTCCATGTTCTTGGATAATCAGAATTAATATTATCAAAATGGCCACATTACCTAAAGTGCTATACAGATTCAATGCAATACCCATCAAAATTCCAATGACATTCTTCACAGAATTAGAAAAATAGTCATGAAATTCATTTGGAAAAATAAGAGACCCAGAATAGCCAAGTAATCCTTAGCAAGAAAAATAAAGCTGGAGGCATCTTAATACCAGATTTCAAATTATACTACAGAGTTATAGTAACAAAAACAGCATGGTGCTGGCACCAAAAGAGACATGAAGACCAATGGAATAGATCAAAAGACAAGCCCATATAATTATAGTTACCTCACATCTGACAAAGATGCCAAAAACATTAGTTGAAGAAAAGACAGCCTCTTTAACAAATGGTCCTGGGAAAACTGGAAATCCATATCATTCTACTCAGCTATCTCACTCCTCAGTATATATCCAAAGGATTTAAAACCAGCATGGTATAGTGATATATTAATGTTTACAGCAGCATGATTCACAATAGCTAAGCTACGGAGCCAACCAATGTGCTTTTCAGTAGATAAATGTGTAAGGAAGATGTGTTATAAATACACAATGAGTATTACTCAGCCATAAGGAAAAATGACATTATGGCATTTGACAACAAATGCATGGAATGTGAGGGATCATGCTAAGCAAAATAAGCCAGTCTCAAAAAGTCAAAGGTTGAATATTCTCTCTGATATGTAGAACCTAACCCACAATAAGGAAAAGATCAGAGAAATAAACAAAGAGGAAGAAAACAGAGGGAGGAGGAATGAGATAGGGAAAATCTGAGGAAGGAATCAGACTGTACTTTCCTAAGTTCATATACGAACATACCATAGTGAATCTTATATGAACATACCATAGTGAATCTCATCAACATGGACATCAATAAGGCACTACTAAAAAAACTATTAGTAAATAAGAGAAAGACCAGTAGAGTAGAGGGAAGAGACAGAGCATAGGAGGAAGGGAGAGGAAGGTGAAATACTCAGGACTGAATTGGAACAACTTATACTCCATGCTTCTATAACTATGTCATTGGATAGTCTATTGTCATGTACATCTAAAAACAGCCAATGGAAAAAATACTAATCTGATCTTATCATGTCCCTCTCAAAAACCTTCATTGAGTTTTTATGCCCCTTAGAATAAGGTATGGTTTTGTTTTGTTCCATTTGTTTGTTTGTTTTTAATTTTATTGAGGAGTTGAATTGTCGTACAATCATAGATGTATATGTAGTAACAATATAATATACCCCAATCCTAATCCAGAATCACCTCCACAGAGTTATACATAGTAGTTGGGTTCATCCCAAGAAACTCACATGCATGGAAACAGATTTCAGATCACTTTTCCCTCCCATCCTCCTGTCCCTCGCCTATTCTCCTTCCGTTTGGTTTTTAACATGGTTTTCAAGACCTTCTGCATTTTGACTTTCATCTGCCACCTTACATCTCACATCTTGCATGTTCCAGCCATACCAGATGCCTTTCAGTTTCAAAAAAAAAAAAAAACTCCTTTATTTTTCAACAGTTCTCAAAAATCCTGCCAAGTAGTTCTTTCTGCCTAGAACATTCTTTCACAGTGTACCTTATGTCTATTCACCTATAGTTTCCTATTATAAGTAGAGGAAGAGAGAGAAAGAGTAAAACATAGAAGGTAGACATAAAAGTTTATATATATACATATATATATATATAATCTCCAGAGTGCTTTTTTTTTTTAAAGAGAGAGGGAAAGTGAGAGAGACAGAGAAAGACAGAAACAACTTTATTTAGTTTTTTCACATGGCCCCAGTTGCTCCAACACTCAGTTGTGTACATGGTGCTGGGGTTTGAACCCAGGTCCTTGTGCTTGCCAGGCAAGCGCTGAAACCGCTGAGCCACCGCTCCAGCCCC
>PVKS010041409.1:0-16031 GCA_004027875.1 Aplodontia rufa
AAATAAATAAATAAAAAATAATTGTCTGAAGTCTACCTTGAGAATATGGTATGATCTTGCCTTGAAAGCAGAGGTGAACTCCAAGAAAACTAACAGTTGGAGCTAAGAACCCATACTCCTGTCATCTGGGCAGCAACCTCATATTATCCTCTCATGTCTCTGTCTAGTCTTACTCAAATAGCTCCAAAGACTTTTTCTCCCTTTAGTCAGTAAAATCTTTGAGTAAAACAAATATGTCTTATTCATTTTCATTTTACTTCCAGTGATGAGCAGAGGGCTTTATACCTGTAATGCATGTAATAAAAAACTGCAAATCTTTTTTAAATTGTTACATTTAGCCCCCAATGTGTCTACAGGGTCATTAAGCTACAGGTTCCCTTAAAAACTATTAATATTGCTTCTTAGGACCTCAAAAGAAAACTGAAATAAACTTTATCTTTAGCCTTTGGTAGCCCTAATATCTACCCTTATACATTCTTTTGATAAAAATCATATTCTTCTACCTGACCAAAAAAGCTGTTACTTCCCAAGAGACTTAATAGTTAGGACAACTCCAACTCCTTAAATGAGACCCATGAGATGTAGGTAACTAATAAAACTGGATTTGAATTTGTATAACCTTCTTAATTCCAAATTCCAAACTTTATAAAATCAGTCCCTTTTTAGTGAGTTATTTCTTAGCTGAATCCCATCCCCTACTAATTCGTGCATAGAACTTGCTTAATTCCCACTTTCAAGGCCTTACAGTACATACAGTGGTAGAGGCATTGTAGGTATTCAATAAATACTCACTTGAAAGTAACTATTCCTTTTGAAGCCTCAAAATGACTGAGACAATAATAAAGGGCATTTTTTTTAGAAAAGCTATAAGAAAGTGATTGCAAAATTTATTTCTTAGCATTACATAAGCAAGACAACATCACAGCAGCTCATTGATTTTATAAAGAGTCACTTTCCAGTATAAAGCAATATACTTTACAACACAATAAAATAAAAAAATAAATTGATCAAAAAGTAAATATATTCATAAGGTTTTTTTTTAATTTGATAGACATGGTCTTACAATTAGGAGGGGCTCATCATCAAACAATCAAGAACTGCAGTGTAATGACTGAACAAGTCAATACTGGTGCCACAGACCATGGTTTCCCCCCTTTGGGTTCCCCATGGTTCCATGTTTCACTTTACAAAAGACCCAAGTTAATTGGACTTCTCCTGGAAGTTGGAGGTTCCCCTCGGATTAGATTCATAAGGTTTTTCTAATGGTCATATTTGAGAATGGAGTGACCAATTTCACATCAACTAAGTTTGATGTGGGATCAATCTTCTCAATATTTTCTTAATCATTTCCTATTAAAAATAACAAGATAGTGCTGGAACACTGGCTCAGAAGTTACACTACTTGCTGGGTATGCATGAGGATGGGGGTTCAAATTCCACCATCATGTACACAACAAGTATTGGAGCAATGAAAGCCACATGAAAAAGTAAATGGATGGCTATGGAAGAAATTACGCTGAGTAAAATCAGCTTAACCCAGAGAACCAAGGGTCAAATGTCTCCACTCATCTGTGGAGGTTGGAACTAGACCCTGGCTATTCAGAAAGGTGGTTTATTATCATGTGTTAAATCCAGATAAGGTGTGATGTTATACAGCCTAATAATTTTTTAGAGATATTGTGGGTAAGGGAAGGGAGGGATATGGGTGGGAAATTGGGGGGGCACTCCTGGGGGTAAATCTAGCATCCAGAAACTACACACACATTTTATATTATTTTGTTAAAATTTGTATGGTTGTTCAAAAATAAAAATTAAGATAAATAAATAAATGTACTAAAAAACTCACAAGATAAAGAAGAAAGTAAGCAGTAGATTAACTATTTCTTGGTTTATAGCATTATGGAACAAATTAGTCTCTGCCTATTCTCTCCATGAACGTAAAGTATATATAAAATTTTGAAACAATAAAATATGATTAGTTCTTGGATGTATAAAGCTATTCAAGTCAAGTCTGACTTTCCAGCTATGTTCTGCACAACTCCACGAAATGCCATCCATATAGTTTGTGATGTCAATACAATCCTGAGCTGTGAGATATGGAAGTCCTCCGAAAGGTGAATCCTTCTCTTTCCTTTCTTACTCACATAGACCATGCAACAAATCATCTAATTTTTACAATATTAAAAAGATAATCATGCCTCACCAAAGAAGATATACAAGTGGCAAATAAGTATATAAAAAGATTTTCAACTTCATATATCATTAAGGAATTTATACACTAAAGTAAAAAAGGGTATTACTTCAAATCTACAAAATGGTCAAACTCCAAAACACAGAGAATTGCAGCAATTCTCTGTGCTTATGATATTGAAGCAATGAGAACTATCATTCACTGTTGGTGAGAATGCAAAATGTAACATACACTTTAGAAGAGAGGTAGTTTTAACTTGTTTGGTTTATTGTTTTGTTTTGGTTTGGTTGATACCAGGGATTGAACACATCCCCAGCACTATTTATTTTTTATTTTGTGTCAGGGGCTCAATAAATTGCTGAAGCTGGCTTTGAACTTGTGATCATCCTACCCCAGCCTCAAGAGCCACTGGAATTACAGTTGTGCACCACCATACCCGGCAAAGTTGGGTAGCTTTTTACAAAACTAAATATACTCTTACCATACAATTCAGCAATCATGCTTCTTGGCATTTAGCCAAATGAACTGAAAGCTGATGTCTGCACAAAAATATGTACATGGATATTTATAGCAACTTCATGCACTATTGCCAAAACTTAGAAGCAACCAAGATGTCCTTCAGTAGGTAATTGGATAAATTTCCAGACAATAGAATATTATTTAGTGATCTTTTTAAAATGAGCTATCAAATCATAAAATGGCATGGAGGAAACTTAAGTATATATTACTAAGTGAAAGATGCAAATTATGTAGACAATAAAAAGACGAATGGTTGTCAGTGGGTAGGTGGAGAGGGAAAGATGAAAAGGTAGACCACAAAGGAATTTTGGGGCAGTGAAAAAGTTCTGTATAATATTATAACAATGAATACATGCAATTATACATTTGTCAAAAGATATAATGTGTGATATCAAGATTGTAACCAATGTAAATTATGATGATATGTTATTGTAGTTTCATTAATGGTAACAAATGTACCACTGTGGAATCAGATGTCCATACTGGGAAAAGAGGAGAAGGAATACATGAAAACTCTCTATTTTTCTCAATGCTGTGAACATTAAAATTGCTCTAAAAAATTAAGCTTATTAATTAAAAGAAGAGATTTAAAGCAATAAGTAGTTGCTGAAGGCAGTATTTCTGTATTTGTTATAAAAGGTATATATAGTTATTTATACAAAATTATTCTTATTTTGCAAATTAAACATGATATTTGATTTTCAGAAAATAATATGTAAACTGTTAGAAAGAAAGGAATAATCACCTAAATTTTATCATTTTAATAACCACTTTTAACATCTTGATAAGTATGCTTCAACATATTTTATGTATTGTGGTATAATTTAAAATTAATTTGTGTATTTTTGTGCCCTTATTAAAATATAAATACATCCTCAGGTTTAAAAAAGCAAAAATAAATATATAAATTATTAGAATACATTGAATAATAATAGAGAGGGTTCACAGGGAGGATTATATTTTAGAACACATTATTTTATAATAGAAATTACATTCAACATGGCATGTATATAATTCCATTCGTAATATTTATGGGGAAAAGAAACCTTGGGAAGCAATGAAATAATTAATGAAAAATGTTCTAGAATGAAATTAGATTATGCCAGTTGTTTCCTGGACCTATATATAGTGCCACAAGAGAACAAGATGTGAATATTCTGTTAGAGGTGGTTACAAGGAAGAGATCCCTTCCAGTTGTATTGATTAGCGTATAGATCATTTTTTTTCCTTTAGTGGATAAGCAAGGACAAGCACCCTCTCCAGAAGACAAGCAAGACAAAGGGTGTGAAATTCCAATCTCTGTGCCTAAAAGAAGGGATATTTCTCAAGTTCTAAGAAAAAGATTAAATCATGATTTTAGGAAGTAGACTGTCAAAGAAAAATTTTTAACCCTTAGAATTGCTTTTTCTTTCACCCCCCCCCCATGAAGTTGAAGCAGTAAAGATGTCTGGCCATCACTCTTTTACCTCATGAATACTTTCCTTTTAACAATATATGGAGACCAAACTATTTTAAGGAAGCCTCTTGTTTAAAAAGAAGCAGAGGACAAGAGGGAAGTTAGGCTACCTCTTATATCTACCTTATGGTAAAATGCTCGCCATCTCCCTCTCCATTCCATTTAACTCAATGAGTATGACTTTCTCTCACGTTATATCTCTTCTAAAATTTAGTTTTGAAATAACGGAAACAAATGAAAGAACACCATTCATGTCAGCAAATTATAAGTAATGGAGAAACTATCTCATAGTTAAGCTTATAGTACCGTAATTTTACAAGGAATTTGAGGCCAAAGCACCAATAAGGAATTACTGTGTTTGCTACTACTCCCTATAAATATATTTTCCTCAGTAACTTCTGAAGAAAAAAATTGATTGTGCCAAATCAGATTTCAAATACTTAGGTCCTCCAGAAAAAAACTATAATTAGTAATATCCAGATTTCCCTAAAATCTATCATAATAGTATCCACATTTCCCTAAAACTCATTCTAAATGAACCACATAATACTATATTTAAGTCAGCCAAGTCTGCACAAGAATCAGCCATACCTCTGATTAATACATGGAAGCCAGGATAATTGTTCCCAATATTCAATTTTCTTCTATTCTGACCCCAGTTTCTTTTATCAGATATGTTTCTCATGTGTGTTATTTGCAATTTATTCTTTTTATATAAACTTCGGGTGTAAAATTAGACGTCAGAATTTGCAGCATGGCATTTCTTAAGTGAAAGTCACTTGAACATCCCTGTCTCTTTCCACTTTAGGTTACTAAAACCATGAGAGAATTTAAGCCCTTTGGATCAAGGACTTTTCATCCCCAAACAGCAGCAGATTCATATATTTAATACTTTATCCCATTACTGAATTTGTAATTCCATACTTGCTCAATTCTTTCTGTTGCTTTGTTCACAGCAATTTTTAAATGAACTCCCAGTATTAAATGCTGATGTTTTCCTGCCCACTCTCCTTATCCTGACTCCCTCACCCTTTCAGTTTCCTTAGGTCCTAGGTTCTATTAGGTACTCACTGGTATCAATTGTTCTTAATGTAGTTTCTAATAAATCAGACTCTAAAGCACAGGAAACTAGGTAGTTACATGGCAAAAGTAACAAAACAATAGTATATCAAATAACAAAGCTGATAAGAGACTACAAATGAGGCCAGTCCAAGATGGAAGGCCAAGTTTATATAGAAGAAAGAATAATTTATTAAAAAATGAATCTTACAATTAAAGATAATTTTAACTAATAAATTAAGCTAAAGATAACATATAATGTTCTGTGAATGGAGCTTATAAGCAACAAAACAGCAAGGACACTACACATATTTATACACTATGAAAGAAGAATTCACAAGACATTAATAGTCTCATGTTTAGCAAAATCATTAGTAATCTAAATTAGATTTAGAAAACTATTTATAATAATGTTACCTAAAATCTTATGACTTTCTAAATATTCACAAAACCCTGATGCTAAATTCTGTGTAACTTAAGAGATAATAAAATAATCTTTGAAAAATATTTTGTTCCTATTTGTGTACATACAATAGTCATTTATTATAATTATATATACTTATACATACATACATAATAATTATCAGCATATACAAATTATCGATTAGTATACAACAAATTATTTATTAAATAGAAATTTACTGAAAATATATAAAGTATGCAAAAATGGAGGTACATGGTCTGAAATAAATGAGCCTCTATTCCACACAGAAAGTCATAAGAAGGATCCTATGAACTTTATATTTTCACAGAGTATACTCAACTAGAGCAAATTAATACAGCTTCCACTGAGTACTGATGAGAATAACATTTTGAGCAGGATACATTTTTTTTTAAGACAAAGAGAGAAGAGGGACAGTGAAAGACAGAGAGAGAGAGAGAAAATAAATTTTTTTTTTTTATTTTTCCATCTGGCCTTCATTTCTCCAACATTTAGTTGTGTACATGGTGCTAGGGTTCAAACTCGGGTCATTGCACATGCTAGGCAAGTTCTTTAACCACTGAGACACTGCTCCAACCCCTACATTTGATTTTTAAACCTGTGCTTTTACTCAAAAGATACCTTTTGTGAGATTTGAGGACTCAACATTCCTGTGCTAAATATCTAGAACACAAGTTTTCATTTATATTGAAATCAGACTACTGATACGCTGGACATTTTACAGTCACTTCTAATCATGTTAATGTAATGGAAACATCTATAGATCACTATACTCAGAAACAAATCCATGTATGAAGGATTTTAATCACAAACACATTAGAAATTAAAAAATTATACTCTAATTAATTCCACTATAATGTTGAGACTTCATTTCTACCATTACATAAAGTCCAAATCAAAATAAAACCCTAATGATAGAAAAAGCACAAATTCTGATATCAAAAGATCTGTAGTCAAAAGAGAGCTATGTCACTTAACCATGTGACTTTTTATGTTAATCAACAGTACTGAGCTTTAATTTCTTTATTCATAAAATTAAATAAAAATAGCTATATCATATTGTTATGGAAAATAAATTACATATCACACGCACAATACCTAGTACAGTACCTAGTACATAGTAGGCATTCAATTAATATAAATAAATTTCTTTCTATTTCCATGTAACCTCACAGCAATTTTTGATTTATCATAAAACATTATATGAATATTATACTATACATAAAATTATCAGTCTTTAATAAACAACATTTTTTGTTTTCAACTTAGAATTTTTGTATCACTATTACTCTTTCAATGACCAAATAAAATAATATATCACATCATGTTATTAAAAATAATAGCATATTATTAATGTACTAATTATAATGTAATAATTATGTGAATTTTCTCATGGAATAAATAGTAATATTAACGATAAAATGGAAGATATTTAAGATTCAAGAAATTGTTACGACTGTTTCATAAGTTAGAACTGTAGTATCTTAAATAAAAAAAATCTCAAAATAATAATGTAACTATTCTTACGCGTTTCCAATGTGCAAGTTTTCCTTTTATGTTAGTTTCTGGCTTGAAACAGATATCTTTAATGATTCCATCTTCATCTCCTTTGGTTATGGAAATCCATTTTTTTTCATATTCTCTCATAATTTTTTCTTGATATCTTTTACACAAGAAGAAAGGACTAATTGTAAGGGGGGAAAATTCATTAGTATTTTTGCCAGAATACAAGAGAAATCTACTCATACATTTAGTACATCTTAGACAGTATGGTCATAAATTTAATATAATATGTGTTTTTCCTTATTACAATGTAGGGACTAAGGTTGGTTAGTGAACATTCATCAAGGGATGAATGGGTACTGAGACATTTCTGCTGCTATGAATGTATAGATGATTCCATACTTATATCTAGCTATGCATTTTAAAATATTATGGCAGGAAGAAAAACATAACTAAACTATCAATAGGAATATAAGACAACCAGCGTAAAGCCTACTTTTTTCCTCCCTTGTGAAAAAGTAACTTTTTACTGTGCTTTAAGTACTTATTGTACCACAAAAATTGAATTTGTACTACATTAAAAATACTATGGAAAGTACCCTTGAACAATATTATCCAACAGAATATATACCACAATATAATTCTAAATTTTCTACTGGACAGACTAAAAAAAGGCAAAAAGAAATAAGTGAGATTAATTTTGACACTATACTTGATTTAAATCAATATATCCAAAATATTACCCAACAAATCACATACAAACCAATATCATAGTAAAGGTAAAAAACTAAATGTTTTCCCCTCTAAGATAAAGAACAAAGGAAGCATATTCCTTCTCATCACACTTACCATTCTAGAATTACTGCTTAGTCTATTAAGGCAGCAAAAAGAAAACCACAGAACAACTCATCTTTGAATACAGATGCAAACTTTTTGAATAACAGAGAAAAGAATCCAGCAAGACAAACAAAGAATAAGAACACATGCTCATGCACTGCAAAACTCATTGCATCAACAAATTAATTGAGGGAAAAAAATGTATGGTTATATAAATAGATGAAGAAAAGGCATTAGATAAAATTCAGAAGGCAATCTTTATTTAACAATCTTTGTAAGAATGCATCAAAATAAACAGCATGGAAACAACTTACCAAACATCAATAATATCCACTCAATGTGAAAAAATAGCAAAATCATGTAAATTGAAATGATGAGCCAGGTAAATTTATTGTTAACGTTATTACTTAACAGCAGAAATACAACAAAAAATAATCTAAGGAAAGCAATTCCTACTTTCAGATGTTTTAAATGGGCACTATTTATTTCTTCATTCAAAATACTTTTTGGTGACCTAAAAAATAGGGTAATATGTAGTAAAAGAATAAAATTTATATTGATTTAAACAAAATAGAAATTTACTTCTCTCTTATGCTGAACAATCCAGATTTGTGGGGTAGCCCTGTTTCAAAAACTCATTCAATCTTATTTCACCACACCAAAGGACACTGTCATCAACCCATATGATAAATGTATTCCAGATCATTTAAAGGAAATACATGAAAACAAGCAGAACACAATAACCACTCAAGCATGTAAACTATACTCTTTACTCATGCTCACTTGTAAATGTAACAAAAAATGTTATCAGGTGACCACACTCAGTCACAAGAGAAACTTGTAAAATAATCTCTATAGTTCAATCAACTGCCAAAAAGAAAGAAAAAAAATGAATGTTCAGAAGAAGGGTGGTTTCCCACAAAGGTCCAAAATATACTCTGTGAAGAGCACAAATTCCTTAATATCATGTTCTAATAAATAAATACAGCATGTAGAAATAAAATATTAAATATATAGTAAGTGAATTACTTTTTACACAAGCTAATCTGGGATAATACTGCTAATAAGAAAAGACAAGATATACTAAGCATCTCAGGAAAACATTCTATACAGAGCAATCATCAGGTCCAAAAGGTCAGGAAGGAGTAAGCTTAGTGAGGCAAGACTACACTTGGCATGTTTGTAGAACAGGAAGAAAGCCACTGAGATGGAAAATCATTGCAGAGCTTTGAAAAGAAGAGTAGCTTTGTAAAGAATCACACTGGGAAGAGGAGTTCTGAGATGGACATACAAAGAATTCTGTGGAAACTCTCCTCAGTGAAACCATAACCAGTGAAAATTATTTTTTAAAAAATTTAAAGCTCTGTCACTGTAATGTGCTGATTATGTTACTTTATATGCATTTATGATTTGTACAATAACTCAATTCCTTAAGAAAAATTAAAAATAAAAAATATATGATAGAAATCATCAGAAAAAAATTATGGATCTCTGGAAATTCTCCAAAAGAAGTGCATCAAAATAAACAAACATCCAAGAAAATCTATGAAGTCTCATTAACATTAAGAAAATATATTATCTCATAACAATGAAAATCTGTTCTATTTAAACCACAACTTGCTCTCTTCTTCCCTTCCTTTCTCCTCTCACCCCAGTTCAGCCTGACAGAAGTTCCACTCTGATTAGGGACAGCCTGAAACATAGAATTCTCCTTCCATCAGGACCTAGTTGAGGGTGAAAATATCTCACTAAAAAGAAAAAGCATAGCATTTCTCACACCTTTCCCCCAGCTCCATGTTTTAGAGGCATAAATCCAGGCAAGAATGGCTGAGTTCTGAGACTTTCTTTTCACCTTCTCATCACCCACTCAGGACAAAAGCTCTAACCCAGGTACAACACGTACACAACACTGATGCTCCGATTGCTATTATTTCAACTCACTTGTAGGGTTGATATTCCAGATATTCCATGTCATGTGAAGTTGTCACAGTTTAGCATTCTGCTTATGAAAGAAAAATGTCACTCTGAGAGAACTGGACCACTTCCGCCAACCACTGCTCTACAGAAGTAGCACAGAAGTTTTACTCAGGGATAAATACATCACACATGAAGACTCTATTACTTTACAAAGAAAACTGACTTTATAGAACAGTGTCAGGAGAACTGCAAGTCTAAAAGCACCATTGAAATAATGAAGATTGTGTTACTATGCATTTAAGAGTAGGCTAGTAACTCCATAGAGCATAAAGGAAACACTTCACTAGTGTGAAGTTTACAAAGATAACCAGGGAAAGAGACAGCTGAATAGAGCACTTCCAGGTTCAGAACAAACTGCAAAGACTGGCCTCAAAGTTACTAGTAATAAAGTCTAAATTACCAAACTATGGAGCAATTTATGTCCCAGAGCAATGTCAGAATCAATTGCGCAACAAAGTGGCAATTAGTGGAGGTTTACACTGTACGTTGTAAAAGGAGTATAGAGAAATCAGAGGGGAAAATAATAAGGAAGGACCTATAAAAACCACAGTCATCACTAAAATAATTCAGCCAAATCACTAAAAAAGCAACTAAATGAACAACAAAAGAAATCCTGGGTGGGGATAGAGTATTCTGATTTGTACAATTCATATGCTAAAATGTTCAGTTTTCAACTGAACATTATGAAACAAGCAAAGAAATAAAAACTATCAACTATACAGAAAATAAGAACAGGAAACCAAATCTTCCTTGGAAAGGACTCAGCTGACACACTTAACAAAGACTTCAAAGCAGGTATTATAAATATTTTAAAGGAAATCAAGTTCAAAGATATGATTACATTGCCTTTTTCAAATACATGTTATCACTAAAAACAAATATTAAAATAAGTGTCAAACGGAAATTCTGCAATTGAAAACAATGACAAATCACATTCAGAGGAAGAAGGATCACCTCAAATTTTCACTTACTCTCTAGAAGCAAGAAGACCCTGGAAGGAGAAATTTCAATCTCTGAATGACCACAAACTGCAACCAAAAATACTATACCCAGCAAAATTCAGCTTTAAATTTGAAAGCAAAATAAGAATATTTCATGCTAAGTTCTATACTGCAGCAATTATGAAAATAAAAACAGCATTACAAAGAATTCTCAAAGATAAATTTCAGAAAGAAAAACAATGAAACACTCCTCAAAATCCACAGAGGAAATAAAGAAAACAGTACATGCTATCAAAAAGACAACCACAACAGCACAGAATTCACTAATAAAAACACAATGACTACGAACCACAACCACATAACTACACTAACACTAAAGGTGAATGGTCTCAATTCACCAATCATAAGACATAGATCAGCAGACTGGATCAAAAAACAAAATCCAACAATATATTGATTATAGGACAACAACATTATATCCAAAGACATTCACAGATCAAGGGTACAAGGATGGAGAAATATCTACTAGGCACATAGCATAAGAAAGCAAGCTGGTATTCAAAATTTCTATCCAACAAAGTAGATTTTAAACATAAAAAAATCAGAAGAGATAGAGGCCACTACAAACTAGTAAAGGTAATAATAAAATATGAAGATAAAATCATAGGAAATACATAAACTCCAAACAACACTCCCAAATATGTGGATAAATAACTCCATGTCATAAAACCTCTTGTGGACCTCAACATGAAAACAATGGGAGACTTTAATGTTCCTTTATCACTATTAGACAGATCATCTAATCAAAATAACAATAAAGAGATCTTCAGCCTAAAGAACTCCTTAAATCAAATGGACCTAACAAACACATATAGAATATTCCATCCCAAACTGGCTGAGTGTATCTTCTTCTCAGCAGCACATGGATCCTTCTCCAAAACAGATCATATTCTAAAATATAAAGTAAATCTTAACAAATATAAATAACTAGACATTATTATCCCATGTATCCTATCAGACCAGAACTCCATGAACCTAGCAAGTAACACCAAAATTATAACAGAAAACACACATATACATGGAGATTGAATAATACTCTATTAAATGAAGAATGGATCCCAGACAACATGGGAGCAGAAATAAAGAAAGTCTAGTAAGAGACTGCATGAAGACATAACACACTGAACTACTGTGACAACATGAAAGCATTCATATGGGGAAATTTTATAGCAATGAATGCCTGCATTAAAAACCAGGAGAGGGACTAGAGCAGTGGCTGAGAGGTTACAGCACTTGCCTAGCATGCACAAGGATCCAAGTTCAAACCCCATCACCATGTATACAACAAAGTCTTGGAGCAACGAAAACCACATGAAAAACTAAATAAAAATTATTAACCAAAAAAACCCCAGGAGAGATATCAAATAAATAAGCTTATGCTATACCTCAAATTCCTATAAAAGGAAGAACAATCTAATCTCAAAGCCAGCAGAAGGCAAGAAATAATCAAGATCAGAGCTGAAATTAATGAAATAAAAAACATAAGCAAACAAAAAAATTAATGAAACAAAGAGCTTAGTCTTTGAAAAACTAAATAAAATTGACCAACCCCTAGAAAGTTTAACTAAAAGAAGGAGAGAAGTAGAGCAAATCAACAAAATCACCAACGAAAAGGGGACAATCACTACTGATACCATGGAAATCAAATAAATTATTAGAACATACATTGAAAAACTATACACTTCTAAATCAGATAATCTGGAAGACACAGACAAATTTCCAGACACATGCAACATCCCAAAATTAATACAGGATATATTGAAAGTCGGAACAACCAAATAACAAGCACTTAAATCAATATACAAATTAAAAGCCTTCCAAAGAAGAAAATCCCAGGTCCTCATGGATTCCCCACTGAATTTTACCACAACTATGAAGAGAAGCCAACACCTCTACTTACTAATCTATTCCAAGAAATAAAAAAGGAAGGAATTCTCCCAAACACTTTTTATGAGGCAACCATAACCCTGATATGAAAATCCAACAGACACATCAAAAAAGAAAACTACAGATCAATATCCCTGATGAACAAAGACACAAACATCCTTAAAAAGTTCTAGCAAACCACATTGAAATACACATTAAGAAGATAATTCATCAAGATCTCAAGTGGACTTCAATCTAGGGATAGAAGGCTGGATCAAGATACATGAATCAATAAATGTGATTCATCACTTAAACAGAATTAAGGACAAAAACCATATGATTATCTCAATTGATGCAGAAAAGGTCTTTGATGAAATCTAGCACCCATTTATGATTAAAACTCTGGAGAAGATAGAGATCAAAGGAACTTACATTAACTATGTAAAGGCCATATATGACAAACCCACAGCTAGTGTAACACTAAATGGATAAAAGCTGAAAGCATTGAAAACATTTACACTAAACTCAGGAACAAGAC
Organism: Aplodontia rufa; assembly: GCA_004027875.1. Taxonomy (NCBI): domain Eukaryota; kingdom Metazoa; phylum Chordata; class Mammalia; order Rodentia; family Aplodontiidae; genus Aplodontia; species Aplodontia rufa. The sequence goes on from PVKS010041409.1 coordinate 13,390, forward strand.
TGCTGGCTATCACCACTTTTATTCAATACCTGAGACCCTAGCCAGAGTAATCAGGCAAGAGAATGAAATCAAGGGGTAAGAATAAGAAGAGAGGAAGTCAAACTATGCCTTTTTGCTGATGACATCCAACCACGGAATAAGAGTTCTTCTCAATCATATAAGACATTCTTCATGACATATCACATAAACAATGCTTTAAAATAAGTCTCAATAAATTTTATTTTCTTTTTTAAAAGACAGGGACAAAGAGAAAGAGAGAGAGAGAATCAATTTGATTTAGTTTTTCACATGACTTTAATTGTTCCAACACTTGGCTGTGTATGTGGTGCTGGGATTTGAAACCACATCCTCACGCATGACAGGCAAGCACCATAACTGCTGAGGCAACACTCCAGCCCCAAATTTTAAAAAACTGGTATCAATAAAATATATTCCATGACCATGATGAAATTAAATTGGAAATAAAAACAGAGAAGAATTTAATGAATTCAAATATAGCTGAAAACTGATAATTAAAATTAGTAAAATTAACAATTTAATAAAGTCAAATATAGTTGGATATTAAAGAATCCATGAGACAAAGAAGAAATCATAAAGGTAGATAATGTTTGAGCTGAATGAAAATACAACATATCAAAATTTCTGAGATGTACCTAAAAGAGTGCTTAAATGGAAACTTACAGCTAGAAATGCTTGTTTTAGAAGAAGAAAGATATCAAATAAATTGTCTAAGCTTCTACTTGAGATACTTGTGAATAAAAACAATAGTAAAGCAAATTCATACTGATCAAAATAAAAGCAATAAAGAGAAAATTAATGATACAGAAAATCAGAGAAATAATAGGAAGAAATCAATGAAATAATTGATTTCCTTAAAATATAAGCAAAATTGTTACAAATTTCTAGGCAGGTGATCAATATATAAAGAAAAGTCATAAGTTACTAAGGCCAAAATAAAAGGACAGCAATATTAATGAATAATACATTTAAAAGTCTCTTGAGAATATATGAAAAAATAGTATTATGCCAACAAACTGGAAAATATTACTCAAAAGACAATCAAAATTATCAGAAGAAGTAGAACGTCTACGTAGACATATATAACACGAAGAGAAAATGAATTTATAATTTAAACAAATAACTTCCCTGGTGAGGTTTACCAAATATTTAAAGAAGAAAAAATACCAATTCTTCATATACCTTTCCAAAATGTAGGATGGAACATTTCCCAATTCATTTTGTAAGGCCAAAGTGTTTTCCCAGCTCCTAAATGGTGGCTTAACTGAGTTTCAGTAGCATACCAGTGAACACCTTTCCAGGGGAATTTTGTAGCACCCTAGTGGGCAATTTACTAGTAATCTCAAGAAAAAATAATCCTAAAGGCATCCATAAAACATAAATAGATCTAATACAATATACATATTTTAGAAAAGCAAATATCCCTCCAGATTTCTGTTTATATGGTTGGTAATATTCCTCATTTGGAGCAGTATAGAGTTATATATACCTTCTACTCATTGCTTACCATTATCATTTTACTTTGATTATTCCAATTTCTAAAAGACATATTGGGAAGTCTATTCTTAGTCATTATTTTTCCTAACTGTAAATACAAAACTTCATTATCTTTCATTTTATTCTCTCTATTCAACAATATTCATCAGAAATTGTGGAAGATGAGGTAGGTACAAAACAATTTTTGGTCATTTTCATATTGCAACTCAAGCCAAAAACTGTTGAAATAAGAAAAGTTTAGCATCTTTTTATTTTTGATCCTCTATTGGATTCCTTATTTACCTTCCCTTCAAGCACCAAATAAAATTTGTTTTCTTCCCATTTATTTAAAATACCTTAAGAATTTTTAAAATATAATATTTATCATTTTTTTGCATTCATGTTTGCTTTTGTTTACAACTGACAGCTTCAAAGGAGTAGGAGATAGCTCTTTTCAAATATCTAGACAAAAAATACACATATTTAATAGACCATCTATCTAGTATAATTATAGGGGAAAATCATTCCTTCTTTAAATTTTTGAATTCTTTCCACCTTATTCACAACATTTCTTTTAGTTAAATTATCAACCAAACAAAAAAGCTTACTTACTAAATTGGTACTATAGATATCATATAACCAGCAACTTTGAATGAAGTATTCAAATTTCTATGTAATGAAGGAAGAATAGGAACAGAAATAGGAAGAAAAGGAATCTGTGGTCATGGAATTCTATAAATCAAAATCTTTATTGTCATCTACTAAGTAGTCCTTTCCTTTCACAAACACTGCTATCCAACTGCTCATCAAATTATCTATATTGTACACATAAATATATTTTCTTCAGTCTTACCAGTTGTATTTTAACCAAAACTCTTAAGAGTCATCCAAACTCTTTCAGTAACATAAACTTGCTGACTATGGTCTTCCCTTTTTACAATTTTCACTTTAGATAACTTATAGAGTGACATGTTTACTTGTTTAGTAAATGCTTTCTTACTTAAACACTTTTAATGACTTGCCACTATCCATAAGAAAGGATAATATTTTGTTTTAAACAGAGAGCAGGAGAGTGAGAGGGGAAAAAGAGAATCAATTTTATTTATTTTTTTCATCTGGCCTTTGTTTCTCCAGTAATTATCTGTGTG
>PVKS010041410.1:0-16034 GCA_004027875.1 Aplodontia rufa
ACCTCCAGGCTCCAAGATGGGAGGAGGGAAACCCACCAAGGTCCTGCTCCACCGGCAGGACCTGTGAGCCCCAGTGTGCCCGGGACCCCAGCTGCCCCCACTCCAGGGTACTCACCAAACCGGCCCATCATCTGCCTGCAAGCAAGAACAGAGGGAGAGATGGAGAGAGGAAGAAGACAGGGAGAGAGAAAGAGAGAGGGAGAGGGAGAGAAAAGAGGGAGAGAGAGAAAAGAGGGAGAGAAGAGAGGGAGAGTAGAGAGGGAGAGAGGGAGAGAAGACAGAGGGAGAGAGGGCAAGAGAGGGAGAAGGAGAGAGAGAGGAGAGGTAGAGAGAGAAGAGAGGGAGAGAGGGAGAGACAGAGAAAAGAGAGGGAGAGAGAAGAGAGGGAGAGAGAGAAGAGAGGGAGAGACAGAAGAAAGGGAGAGAGAGAGAAGAGAGGGAGAGAGGGAGAGACAGAGAAGAGAGGGAGAGACAGAGAGAGAAGAGAGGGAGAGAGAAGAGAGGGAAAGAGAAAGGGAGAGGGGGAGAAAGAGAGAGGGAGAAGGAGAGGGGGAGAGAGAGAGAACCGTCAGATGGTCACACAGGCTCCATAGGCAACAATGGGGGTGGGGGAGCTGCCCAGTGGAAGCGGCACTGATGGGAACTGTCCTGCCCTGGGGACAAACGCGAGGTACCAATGCAGCCGTGGGGCAGGTGATCTGCAGCACGTGGCCCTCCTGGCTGGCACGCTGGCCACCTGAGATGGCCTTTGGAGGAGCAGTGGGCAGGGTCAGTTTCAGCCTCGGTCACGGGGCTCTGGGAGCAAGGCTGCAGCTGACCCAAGCCAGCAAGGAAACGCAGTGTGTTTCTAGGGCCTGAGCCCAGGGGATCCTAAAGACCAGGAGGCCAGCCCCAAGCTCACCGCATGAACGACAAGGACTAGTCTCTGCAAGATTCTGGCCCCTGGGTGCAGCCCCTGTCCCCACACAACTTAGCTTGGATTCTGCCCCAAATCCCCACAGGCACACGCCCTTCTATCTGTCTTATTTAATAAACACTGACTTGAGCACCTACTATGTGCAGGCCAGGGAGACACAGAGCTAAAGACTGCACAAACACCTCGTGCCTGTCCTTGGGGACTCCAGGATGACAGAGACCTGCTAGCCGGAAGCAAGGACATGTGCGAGACCCACTGGGAGCATCCTGCAGGGGTGACCTCACAGCTGCCTCAGGAAGAGCAGCCAGGTGGACACAGAGACAGGAGGTGGGGTGACAACACCTTCAGTGAACTAAACGTGGATCTGCTGCTGCAGGAGGGGGCACTGCAAATGGAACCTGGGTGAGAGGTACTGGGAGAGCTGCCCCGGGGCTGCTACAGCACTGATGGCTTAGATGATCCACCTCAGCTGCTGCAGAGAGGGAGGGACAGGAGGAGCAAGCCCACAGGGGCAGTGAGGAAGGAGGCCCGGGAAAGCAGGAGCACTCTCTTCATCCCTCCCCCTCCACCTCACAGGAGGCTGATGGGAAAATCCCAGCCCCTTCCTGGCTCTCAGCACCACCTGTGACCTGGGCTGGCTGGAATGTCCCCGCCTTGGCCCCCCACCCCATGCTCCCTGGGGACACGCCCCCCTCCACCTGCAGGGTTTTGCATTCCACCCTTCCACTGACAGGTCCTCCGTCCCATCCTGGCCCACAGCTGTACAGGAGAGCAGCCAACTCCAACCGCCTCTGTGCCCAGCCCTGCGCTGGCAAGCGGCAGGTCCCCTGTGTGCTGGTCACGACTGGTGGAGGTCAAGGCCATCATCCCACCCACTGGCTCCTCTCTGTCCTCTCTGCACCTGTCTGGTTCTACCCAGGGTGGCAGCAGGGCTCATGACCCCCCACTGCCCTCTCTCTGCTCCTTTGCACCCTGTGGAGACTCCAAAAGGTGGCCATGGCTTGGAGTACGGCTGCACCCCAGGGCTGCTCCTGCGCTCCCCAGCCCAGGGATACCTGAGGCTTGCTTTGGCCCGCAGAACTGCGGACATGGATGCTGAGCCCAAGGTAAGGCCTGTGGCTGCGCTCTCTGAATGCTGAGGGCACCTGGGAAAAGCCCTGCTGGGCCCTCTTCAGCCTACCCAGCCCCGGGATGGCCCTCAGATGTCCACAATCTCACAGCCTCTGGCAAGATTGGTCAAAGAACTGCCCAGCTGAGCCCAGCTCAAGCTGCTGACCATGGAACTGACAACGCCCCTCCCCACCCCAGTTACCCTTAAGCTGTCTCTTGCTGCCGGAGGCCCAGCTGCGAGGCTACGGGGAGGCCACTGTTCCAGGCACAGCACCCTGTCCTCCTTTCCTGCTGCTCCCCTTTTAGATGTCCCATTTCATCTAAAACGGGTTTAGTCAAGAGACACAGACACAGTGCGTTTTAACGACACCAGTCATCAGCGCTCCTGAAAACCACATACAACAGATGTTCCAATTTGCTATTTCCAATAGGTCTGAAGGCTTCTGGACTTTTAAGAATTTGCCCTCTGGCTGTAAGGGACCGGGGAGGGCTCAGCCATGCTTGTCAAAGGCGAGTTCTGGTTTAGATCCGTGGCTGCTGACTCTGGAGGGCCAGAGCAGATGGGTAAGTGAGCGGGTGCCAAGCCCCTGGGACCACCCTCAACTAGCACCCCCTGCCCCCACCTGATGTTCCTAGAGCTTTCCTGTGGCAAGGAACCTGTACTCCAAGGGCTCTGGAAGAGAAGCCGGGATGGAGCAACAGGTAAGAACGTCCTAAGGTTAAGGGAAACTGTGGAGCTGGGGGGCCCTGGCTGAAGCCGCAGCCTGGGGCCTCCTCGCGTGGGCGTGGGGCCTGGGGGAGGTGGAGCGTCCACTCACTCTGTCGTTGTGGTCAGCTCCTCTGAGACGTGGCTGGAGTGCAGCAGGCCTTCCCGCTTCTGCAAGTCCCAAGACAGACACATACTCAGAGAGACGAGAAGGACCCACCAAGGGGGTGCTGGGGCAGTCGAAGCCGTGGCAGACAGACAGTGAAGGGTCCTGCCCAGCACCCACCCCACCCTCCTGGGCAGATGCTCTGCAGGTGACCACAGGGAGACCTTTACAATAGCTGCCATCTCTCCCCGACCAACCCCCCACCCCCATTCTCCATGTTGCCCAAGGGCCTCACTGTGGGAGAAGCACCTGGCTCAGATTCCCCAAAGGGACTCATTGTGTCCCCAGCCAGGTGAGGCAGGGGCAGTCTGAAGGAACGGGAGCAACACCCGGTGAAATGACACTTGCCCTGGTTGAATGGGGTCTCCCAAAACTCACGTCCACCCAGACCCTCAGACTGTGACACTTGGAAACCGAGTCCTTGTGGACACTAGTTAAGGTCAAAACAGGAAGCCCTGATCCACACAACTGGGGTCCTTGGAAGAAGGGCAGAGACAGGGCAGGGAAGAGGCTGTGCGTCCACGGAGGTAGAGACAGAGTGGGCAGCCCATGTCTTGGATGGCCAGGATGGAGGCTTCAGCAGAAGCTGGGAAGGGCCAGGGTCCTCCTGGAGCCCTCAGAGGGCAGGTGGCCCTGTACACACCCTGATTTCAGACCTCTGGCTCTTGAACTGTGAGAGAAGAAACCCGTCTGCTCTCTCCCCCTAGCCAAGCTGCACTTGGTTACAGCGGCCATAGGAAACTTGCCACGCTCGCCGTGGCTCCTCCAGGGCCTGGCAGACAACTGCAGGCACTCTGGGGGGAAGCCTGGTGGCCAATTAATGCGGCCACCACCACAGCCCCTGCTTGGACCCCTCACAGGACGGGGAGCTCACTTCCTGGGGAGGCAGCGGCATGGACACCACCAAGATCCCAGCTTCCTTCCCCTTCCCAACGTGGCCTCCTGGGGTTGCCTGGGGACTCCTGGGGCTGGCTCCTGTTAATGAGGAACGGCTGTCCCAGCTGTCAGCTTGCCCAGGGCCTCAACCTGACCAGTTTTCTAGAGAGACTTCCCAGGAAGGCCCAGAGACATTCTGTTCACTTCTTCACACACCAAACATGCATTAGGCACCCACTGGATGCAGGGCCAAGGTCAAGGTATTAGAGACTTAGCTGAACAGCTAAGGGTTTGTAGTGGAATCTCAGCTTCGAGGGGAAATCACTGCAGCTCAGTGACCCCTCACTGAGCTGGGATATAGGTCATGCTGCTGGGATATAGATGAGGGCCTGGCCTCCCACTCCTGCACTTCCGCCTGCCTTCCATTGCCCCATCTTGAACTGGGTGACCCAATGCCTGACTGGGCCCATAGGTGCGGGGACAGGCCAGGGGATGGCAGGGAAGGCAGAGGCAGCTCTGGGATACCCCTGGGGAGGCCAGCGCCCGAGTCCTCTCTCCTGTCTGCTTCCTCTCTGGGCATGACCCCAGGAATCCCGTAACCCTGGTCAATGCAGAAAGTACCAGCGAGACTCACTTGGGTCACACTTTCCACAAACCCAAGATTGTCTTGGACCACAGTGCAGACCTGAAAGGAAATACCCAGGCCGCTGAGCCTGCACAGAGCCCTGGGCCCCTCGTCTGACGTAGGTGAGCTCGCAAACCATGCTCCCAAGTGTCCTTGGGAAGCCTTTCCAGGCCGGCTGCCTGTGAGTGAGTGTCCAAGCCCAGGGACCGCGGGAATGGTTCCCTGTGGCCCACGTCACCATGCCAGCCACAAACATCCTTTGTGGGGAGGTGGGGAGGAAAGGCAGGTGACCTTTGCCTAATGCCAGGAAGGGGGCTTGCTGCCAGGTCAAGCCCGAGCTCCCGGGGTAACAGAGAGGTCAGAACGGCTCTGGAAAACAGAGGATCAGCCAGGTCCTGGCGGACCACGGAAACCACAGGGCTGATAAGTTCAAAACCTCAGAGCACATGTGGAGCCAGATGTCTCCAGTAAAGTAATGAACCCTGAGAGACGCCAGGTTCCCAGCGCGACCTCAGCCCTTGGCAGCCGCAGCTGCTCTTCAGGCCCCCGTGTGCTCTCCTTTGTCCCCCACACTCCAGCGAGGGCTCGGTGTTGAGGAGGGCTCGGTGTTGAGGAGGGCTCGGTGTTGAGGAGGGCTCGACACACCCTCACCAGCCGAACTGCACACAGGAACCCCGGGCCGCGCTGCAAAAGCACAGGAGGCACCGCCACCTCCCCTCGGTTAGCGGGGCCCGGGGTCCTGGTTCGATTCCTCCAAGCGAATCGAGAGAAATGAATCTACACGAAGAGATAATGGGAGTGATGGGTGTAACGCAGAGCCAAGGCGGAGAGCCTTTAATTTAGGTATCTATTTCACCCCGCCGGGCCCAACCTCCTCCAGCGAGTAATAAGCACATTCTAGGGCATTGAATTCCGACGAGTTGGCTTTGGAGAGAAATGAATGTTCTTTTCAAAAATCTGGGAAATTAAACCTCAACACCCTCTAGCCTCTGGTTCTGCCTCTCCTCAAATCAGTGCCATTGTTCCTCCTCCAATCATTTATCCCGAAGCCAGGGCGAGACATGAATTCCTCAAGAGGGAGAAATGGAAGGAAGGCCATCGAGAGGGAAAAGGCGGAGCGGGAGGGCTGCGGGAGGGAGTCTCGTGGGCTCTGGACAGGGGCCGGCACGACTGCGCGGTACTCACCCGGACCACCACCACCTGCACAGAGACATGCTCGGGGAGGCGGATGGGCGCCCTGAAGTGCATGGCCAGGGCGACGAGGAGGTGGAGGATGGCCACCAGGTTCTTCCCGTGGATCGCTGTGGGTGGGAGGGAAGCAGGGAGGCGCCTCAGGGCAGCGGCTCGAGGACCCCGGGGCCCTGTCCACAGGGCCATGTGCCCGTGAGACCTCAGAGGCAAGGACAGAACAGACCATGGGTGCAGGGAGTGCTGAGCAGCATCTGGACTGAACTCATCTCTGCTTTCTAATTTTTTCTTTCCTTTTGACCTAAGGTGACTTGCACGATCACTTTTAAAAGCATCCTGTTTTTAAAAGCAGTGAATTGGGTGGCAAGAGGGAGGACAGGTCACGGCCACGGCCCATCGCGGTAATGTGAGTCATTATCTCTGGCACCCAGCAACTTCTCCCTTTGCGCCATTGGCCATCCCAAGTGGGGGTCGGCCCTCCACGGCAAGCTGCTCTTGGGAGGCTGGATACCAACTCCTGCTCTGCCCGGTCAGTCCCCGGCTGCCAAACCGCCCTCTTCTAGCCCGCCCTGAGTACATGGTCCAAGGCTGCTGAAGGACCACCTCGGTGCAGGGCCTCCGCTTACAGGCAGGCTGGGTGCATCCAAGTTCTCACACCACGGTGCATGAGGAGGAGGCGAGGAGCCAAGGAGCCCTGTCCAGCCTCTCTCAACCAGCTCGCCCCTCTCCCTGAGTACCTGGGCTGGGAGCCCTGTGATGTCACACCTGCCCATGTCACTTCCCAGAGGTGGGCACAAGTTCCTGGGGACTTACCCGGCAGTACAACAGCTCACTTATTATTGAGGTCATGGGGGTCTGGAGCTGGGTCCCTGCAAGTACCCCTGGGGGCTGCTCCCACCTCTGCAGTCTCCGCAACCCCTGCCTCTCCACTGTGCAGCATGGGCAATGGAGAAGTGTCACGCAACTTAGTCCCCCAGGTGTGAGTCCAGGCCCTGTCCCCTCTGCACTGCCACCTCTTGCATGCAGTGCAGGAGCCATCGGGTATTTGAGCGCAAGGCCAGAAGCACTGTCGGGCTCACCCTCCCTCCCCCGCAGCCACTCACAGTCCACGCTCCACCGCAGTGCCCAGCCGTGGGGCCTCAGCAGATCGAACACAGCTTCCAGAACCGTCTGCAGCTTCCGCTTCTGCCCTATCTCGGACTGAGTCACCTCGGCCACGTTCAGCTTGCGGTCGGCCAGCTTTTCTGCAAGGGCAAGGACAAGAGCCAGAGGCGTGTGTTAGAGGAGGCAGGAGAGGCTCAGAGCACCTGGTCACCTGGCTGGAATGAGGTCCCCAAGGGGCATCACATGACCAGGAGACCACAGGAGTTTTGAGACGCAGAGGCGAGGAACTCCGAAGTTCAAGGTTGTTCTTATTTCTGAGAACAATCGCGCCACAAGGAAAAACGGGGACTGGTTAGGGAAGAAACAGCGGAGCCCATGTGGGATCCTTCTATGAGCACAGAACAGAACAAAGTCACGATCCAGCTAGGGGTGAGGAGGTCACCAGCAGGGCCGGGCGGGGGGTGGGGGGGAAGGCGTCCGTCCTGGTGGGCTCCAGGAGGAGCAGGAGCTCGAAGGGATAAGCAGGGTCTCAGAGCGCCTTCCGCCTCCCTGCACAGCCGGCTCCCGCTGTTTCCCTAACATCTTGACACCACAAAGAAGTCTGATTAGATATTCATGGAGCTCTGACTATGCTGTTTCCCAGAGTGAGCATGAAGCAGCCGGAGGAGCCTGGACAAGAACTGTCACACTCGCTCAAGATTCAATTACTAAGACGGAGACCTGGCCTCTGTCCCTTTGATTCCTCTCGGGAGCCGGCGCGGCAGCAGGTGAGGGCAGGCAAAGGCAGGCGTGGGCAACTGGCACTCGACCCGCACCTGGTGAGGGCAGCGGAGCAGGAGGACCCCAGATTTCCCTGCTAGTCTTAGATTCTGGGATAAGGCATTGCTGCCAGGCCTCTGCCAAACACCAGAGCAGCGTGAGATGGTTTCTGGGGAGGGTGTTGGGCCCCAGCACCTGCTAATGAGACAGGCATGGTCCTGGGCGCGCGGAGACAGACCAGGGTGGGTGATGTGCAAAGTGGGGCGGTGAACACACAAACCACGCAACATCCAGCTGGCCAGAAGGGGCGCAGCCCAACCAAGCCCAGCCTGCAGGGACCAAGTGACGCCACATCACAAGGATCCCTCCACCCGCAACTATTTAGTCCCTGCAGGAGAATCCACCAGGAACACGCTGAAAACAGCAGGCTGGGTCCACAGGCGTCCAGTGACCAAGTGCAGGGCAGGGCAGGGGAGTCCAAGAGCCCAGCCCAGTATGACAGGCGGGGAGCCTGTACGCCCCTCCTGTCCCCCTGCCACCAGCCAGCCCACATCACCTGGAGTGGAACAGGAGGTGGAAGCTACAGATAAGGGAAGAAACGGCGTGGATCAGCTCCGGCTGCACAGCAAAGCCCCCACCACCGGGAGGCTTGGACACCAGAGATTCGTCCTCGGGTCCTGGGGGTGGAAGTCTGAGGCCGAGTGCAGCAGAGCTGCCTCTTCCCTGGCTCGCACATGCTGTCTTCTCCCTGTGTCTTCACATGGGCCCCCGTGTGGGTCTGAGTCCTGATCGCTTCTTATAAGCACATCCGTCATGTTGGATCATGACTTAATTTACCTCTTTTAAAGCCTTTTCTCCAAACACAGCCACATTCCGTGGTTTGGTTGTTAGGACTTCAGCATATGTTTTGGGGGGATGCAATGCAGCCCATAACAGAGACCATGGAGACTGGCTGTGCCCTGCAGTTGCCTTGGGCTGGGTCTTGGTGACACTCCCTGAGGCAGGGATAAGGGACATGGCTGCTGCCTCACCAGGCCTCACTCTGCCCAGCACTGAGACCATGGGAGCAGCTCAGGGCTTTGCCTGGATTTTCTTCCCAGTACAAAAAGAGGCGGAGCAAGGCAGGGCAATTGTCAAGTGTGGGGGTGACCATGAGCGATGGCTAAGTGAGGGCTAAATGACCTGCAAGGGGAGAGGTGTGCCCTCAAGCTAGGGGAAGGCAGCAGTCACTCCAGGAGCTCCCACAGACCCCACATGGGCACCCCACTCTGCCTCAGAAATCCAGCCTGCAGCTGAGAACCTGGCAGTTGCTTCTGGATCTCCTCTCAAGAAGAGGGGCTCATCTGGGGTCCTCACCCTTGTCAATCCACATGGCCAAATCCAGAGGCCCCTCTGTCTTCATCTTCCTCGAAACACCCTCCACCCACCCCAATGCAGCCCCCCTCATGGCTGTCTGACGCCTTTGCTGACCACTCCTGGCCAACAGCCTAGGGCCCGGTCCTCAGACCCCCTCCACCGCAGATGCACAGAAGTCAGCTTTGGTACTAAGCACAAATCCCTTCTCTGGCTCTAGCTTCTGCCTTTTGTATTCAATGAGACGAATGGCAGCATCGAGACCGTTCCTGGAATCCTGGATGCCCGCTGAAGGACCGCGTGGGCTTCCAATACATCTTGTCAGGCCAACACTGTCCAAGCAGCCAGCCAAGACCTTCTGATGTTCTGGTACCGTCTGAATATTCTTGTCCATTATTCTTTTCTTCAGGCAAAGTGGTACATCAAAGCCCTTGACATACAAGAGATTTTAAAATAGCCTTTCAAGTACTTACTGGAGATCTTCAAGCAAGATGGAACGGCGGCCACTCCACAACAAAAAGGCTGCTGAGCCAGAGTGGGCCTCATGCTACCCTTTGCACCAAACAAAAGCAATGCAGCTACCCCAGCAGCTCTGGAGTAAGCGCTGCATTTGCTGAGGCCAGCTGAAGAAGGACGCAGAGAGGCATGTAGCCAGAGGGCCAGGACACCTGCTCTAGAAGATGGCCCGGCAGCAGAGCGCAGAACCAGCCTTGCTCACGGCCCAGCATGGCTGATGCCCAGGCAAACGCAGAACCTGTCCTGCAAAGCTCAGATCTAGTAACTGAATGTCACAGCCAACCTGCAAGGCCTAGGGACACATGCTTTCAAGAGATCACGTAGGTAAATCCACATGTGTGCCCAAAGGAATCAGAAGCAAGAAAAGAACATTGAAGAGTAACACTCAAGTTTGCTTATGAGAATATCAGGAAGTGAGAAAGGACTACCTGTCCATAAAACAGCATCGGCACCAGCAGCCAGATCCCTACGGACAAGAGTCAACGGGAAGCCAAGGTGATCCGCCCCTCTGGAGGAGGGAAGTGACAGCCCAGGGCAGGTGCACCAGCTGTGCCCTTGAGGACAACGCCAGCCTCTGGACTTCTCAGGTGCAAGTGTCCATCAGCTCTGACGCAGTCTGCAGACCTCAAGGGCACCCAGCCCTGGACACTGCTGCGAATGACTGTGCCACTCACCCACCGTGAGCCAGCAAGAACAAGCATGGTGTGGCATCAGAACCGCCCTCTACCATCTTTAATAAAACGGTGGCAACTGTGCAAAGCCTCGAGGAACGTTTCAGGCTTATTCTTGAACCCCGGAAGCTTGTTCTAAGACGGGGATCCTGCCTCAGCCAAACATAGATGTCAAATCTTGGCCACCTGGAGTTCAGTCAAATAAGGGAATTTAGAAAACGCTCTTCCAGGTGACGCCATCGGTTCAGGACACTGAACAGCCCCTCGGTGTGGCTGAGCCAGGACATACGACTCCGCCTCCAAGGCTGTCCTCATTCGCCAGCTGCTCAGGCCACACACCTGGCTGGCCTCTGGCCTCCGATCCTCTGGAAGCTTTCAGCTCAGATTCCTGAACCTGCTTGTGCTTTTCTCTCTGCTCAGAGCTGCTCCACAGGAAGCTGACTGATGTCCCAGGGTCAACTCCTGACCCTCCTTCCAACCTATTCTGCACCCACACGCCCAAGTGGCCTTTGAAAACCCCAAGTGCGGTCATGTCACGGCCCTGCTCAGAACCTCTAGTGGCCTCCTGTCACGTGGAGAAAAGCCCCATCTCGTGGCTCGCCCCACTGTGCTGTCCCACACCTGCCCTGACCCCTGTGCTCTGCCCCTCAACACAACAGGCTCTTGCCCGCTTCAGCGGCTGGGCCTGGATGTCCCTCCCATGCACAGGTCTGCTTGCACATGGCTCCCCAGGGTCCGACTGCCAGCCTGCCCACCACCCGGCCACTCTGCACCCAGGAGCGCCGCGGGATTTCCTTCCCAACGCTTGCCACTCACCACAGCGTCTGGGGGCTTCCCACCTGCACCGCCTTCCTTCCCTCTGCTGGAAGCCGCACGGGAGCCCTCGCCCCTTGTTTCCCACTGTGACTCCAGAGCCTGGACCTTCACGAGCACCTGGTAAGCCCGTGAAAGACCAAAGGACCGGGTAACTAGAACAAGCACATTTTCCCTCCAAATGTGCTTTTGGAGAACAAGCCTATGTGTGGTCCAGCAATGTTGTCCTGTCCCCACAACCTCAGCAGATGGGACAGTCCGCAGAGCCGTTGACACCGAGTGTTCAAACCCTGCCCAGTGTGGAGGACTCCACCACAACACAGTCCATGCAATGCGGAGGCTGCCCGGGTGTTTCCGGGTCCTCCCTCCCTGGCCAGAGGCTCCTCCTAACCTGGCCCCAGGGCACCCCCTCCCCATAGCACATCTGTGTCTGTGCCTCTCAGTAGCTCTCTCCTGAATGGCCCTGCCTCCACTCAGTCCCGCAGCAGCCTCCCCAGGAAGCCTCTGCTCAGACCTGGCCCCTGCTGCAATGATGGACACCACCTCCCCAGCTCAAGGCTTCTCCCCCAGGGAGTGGCCTGCAGTGGGTGCATCACTGGGGTGGGGGGTGGGGGGCTGAGAGGACAGGAGAGCCCTGGTGCCAGGGGCCTGGTGCTCATTGACCTCTTAAAGGGGTGCTACCCACATTCTGGCAGGGTCTTCTGGGCTCTGAAACCCCCCAGAGATTTAGGACTAAAAGCCCGGCAGCAGACAGCGGGGCCCTTCCAGAGTCACTTGGTGGAACCGAGGCCCAGCAGATCCCGACACATGTCACCTCTCCTCCCAAGTGGCCCTAGGTCCATGCAGGTTGTGAACCTGCAGGATCCGTCACCGACTCCACCCACAAGCATGTGCCATGTGCCAATCACCCAGGGAACTCGGGACCCGCAGGGAACCAGGCAGCAGCAGCCCCCGTCCTACTTCTTCATTTGCCTTTTTTCATTTTTAACTAACTGCTACTTAGAGACCACAGACTGTGCCGGCCAGCGCTGAGGGCGCCACATACATTATTCAATGTGGAGCTCTGTCCCCAGGTGACAAACCAAGAGCAGCCGTCTGCAACTGCGGCCTCCACTCCAGCCTCCACCCCCTCCAACACTACGCACCTCAAGTGTGAAGGCCACTGTCTCTAGACCCTTTCCAATCAGGATCTCATGTCCACCTCCGCACCCACACTGCTCCTATCCAGGCCACCAACGACCCCTAGCATCAGATCTAATGGCAAGGTGTCTGCAGAGTGCTGTGGGAGGGAGGACTTCTGTTTTTAGTGAAAACACTACAGCACATTTGCGCAGTGACAGACATCAGGGAGGAGAGAAAACCAGCCCTGGAGCCGCCACTCTACATAGGCCAAAGGTGGAGAAGGAACCCCTTCCTCTACGGGAGGGCGGCTCAAGGAAGCAACTCGTTAGACCCAACATCAAGGATTTTAGTTCCTTCGACATTTACATGAGGCTTTCCCCTGCAACTTGATTGGTAACAGGAAAAGGCTGGAAATGACATAGATGCCCATGTGTGGAAGATCGGGCAAGTAAATGGTGGGACACCTATGCAGAGGAGCAGTATACAGCTGTGAAAAAGAACAAAGATGACCTCTGACAAGAGCCATTTCCAGGATACACTACTGCTGGAGCTGGATGTTTAATGGCCCCCAAAGGCCAGGTGTAGCTTGGTCCCCAGGGAGTGTTACTGGGAGCTGGTGGAATCTATGGGAGGTAGGACCCTGGCCCCTGCTCTTTTTCTTTTTTCTCCACCACTGGCTCTCAGCATGGTGCCCACACAACCTCCAAAACCTTGAAACAATGTAAACCTTTCCTCCTGGGAAGGCGGTCGCCTCAGTGTTTCATCCCAGCAGTGGAAAGCTAGCTCCGTCATCAAGGGAAGAAAGCAAGGGCAGAAGACCGTGCAGAGCAGCTGCCACCTTTTGCACAAGAAAGGGAAATTGGTTCACGTGCGTGTGCTGATTTTTTCTCTTTTTTTTTTTTTTTAAGAGAGAGGGGTAGCGTGAGAGAGAATCAATTTTATTTAGTTTTTCGCATGGCTTTCGTTGCTCCGAGACGTTGTTGAGTAGGTGGTGCTGGGGTTTGAACTCGAGGACTCGCGCATGCCAGGCAAGCACTGTAACGGCGGAGCCACTGCTCCAGCTCAGCGTGCACTAATTTTTGCAGAGACATAAGAAGTGTAAATCAGAATCTATTGATGTGGCTGCCTGGGCGTGTGCGGGAGGAAGGGGTCACAACAGGACTTTTTGAGACACACCCTTTTCATGGTTATGACTTTTCAAATATGCAAATGGTTTACGTTTTAAAAATTAATAGTATTACATGAAACTAATTTAAAAATATCTAAAAGGAAACCCACAAACTGAATAGAGACAGAACAAATCCACCCAACTGTACATGAAAATTGAAAACAACCACTGGAGAAGGGTTAATTCAGGAAACCTCCAAACCCGCTGTCACCCACCCTCAGAGGAGGCATCGGATAGGTGAAAGGGAAGGAAATCGCCCCTCCTAACCCACTGCATCGTCCTGAGCTCCTGGCTAAGGGCAGACGCAGAACTCTGCACTCTGTAGTCGACGCTGGTATTGGAACAGGAATTCTGAAACGACGTGTGTTCATCAGGTAGAGAAATTTCTGGAAGCAAAGTCCCCACTGCCCACAGACAAGGATGCCGAATGGGGAAGGTGAGGGGAAGCTCCCAGGGCTGAACCAGAGCAAGGTGTCAGGGTGAACTCATGATCCTGAACTCACAGCAAGCTCACTGTCTCCCTGACACCCCCACAGCAAGGTGCCCCCTGGCACCTGAATCTGATGTCCGAACACCACTCCCCTCTTCACCAAAGAATCCTCCCATCCAGAGGAGTCTCCAGAAGGGAAAGGCTGGCTAGTAAACAGGGGTGGGTGGCACTGCAGACACGGAGGGAGCACTCGTTAGCGACCCTGGTGTGCCAACTGGCCTAGGGAAAGATCACCAGCAGGTGCCCAAACCGTGGGTGGGGGGAACAGGACCTTCACCCGAGTTCCAGCAACACACTGCAGACTGCACCTGACCGCAGAGGCATCGCTGGCCGCCAAGTGGCTCGGATCACCAGGAGCAGACGCCGCGGGCAAAGACACGAGGCCCCGGGCCACCAGCACCGCCAGCATCTGACTCGAGTCTAATCACGAGAAGACAGCCAGATCCTCAGGGTCTGCGCCCCACCAAACCATCGTGAAAGACAGGAAGAACAAAGAAGGAAACTGAGAAGAGCATGACAAACGTCACCTGTGGTTGGGTCCTGCACGGGGACATGGGCGTCGATGGTTCAGTCACCTCAGGGCCACTGTGAGAACCAACTGGATGATGCAGGGGAGTGTGTGAGCAGGCCCGTACCTGGGGCACCCTGCGCAGGTCAGAGGTGTCCACAGCAGGGCTCAGGAGCGTATGGCTCCCTCCTGGGGCCACCGTGACCACCCCTGAGCAGTGCCGAGGGCCAGTCCTGCAGCAGCTGGCTGCTGGTCCCTACCTATGCATCATGCAGTGCCCTTGGTTGCTACCCCGGGCTCTGCCCTGCACTGGCGTCTCCTCTCTCCTCCTTCCCCGTGAGCTCAGACCTCTGTCCCCGGCAAGGCCCTATTCTGGGAACCCGGCGCGCCCGTTGCAGCCCTCACCACGGCTGCATCTGGCAGCGACTCCTGTGTGTGGTGTGCATCTCCTCATCTGCACAGGCCGCCTGCAAGCTCTGCAAGGACAGGGACATCATCTGTGTCATGGGTTGTCACGGCACCCAGCTCCGGAGAGGCACGTTAGACATTGGATGCATAGACCGTTAGGTGTTCTCCCAAGATCTCTGCATCCATCTTGGAAGACTGTGAACCAGTCCTCAGCGAGGCCATGGGGACAACACCCTTCCCCGCAAGGAGCCCCGAGCTGGCTCACAAACCCCCCCGGTCCTGAGACCGTGATGCTCACAGTTGGCAGAGTGCAAGGCCTGCTGGGAGAGGGTCCTGGGGGACCCGGCTTCCTCCTCGGGTCTTGCCTCTCTGTCCCATTGGCAGGTGCACCCAGCAGGACGGAGACCCAGATGATTCTGGAAGCCGTGCCTGACCTGGAGTCCACGGAGAAACCATGAGGGTGCAGGGGACTGGGAAGCCACAGCTGCCACCTGGGAGGTATGCACTGCAGCTGGCGGCAGATTCCAGGGACATGGCCAAGGTGGCCTGTGGTGGGCAGCGGTCCAGCCCGGCCCTTCGCGCACTCACCCAGCAACTTCTGCAGCACCTGGCCGTCATACAGGTCCTCCTCCAGCTGCTTCACGATGATCCTGTCCTCCACCAGCACGTCGTTGATCCAGTCCAGGAGGACCTGGGGAGGGGCGCTACGTTAGGCCAGGATTTCCGGGAGCTGCCAGTGCGCCCAGCATGCAGGAGGGTCAGGACGTGCCCAGGAAGGAGGAGCTGGGCACCCAATGGCAGACCCAGCCTCAGTCCCGGGCCGCGGGGAGAGCATCACTCAGACCGCGCTGCAACGGCCGGGGGACAGTGTGCACCGCACACCTGGGAAGTGGGCGCTTCCCCACCAAGAGGCCGGAACGTCACCTGGGGTGATGTCACCTGGGGTAGCTCTCTCAGGCCGACCTTGTGCCCAGGACCAGAACTAATACCCACAGCCACAGAACAGGCCCCTGCGTCTGCACCCTCCAGAGACCTGCTCTCTGCATGGAGTGAGCTTCCACACTTTATTTTTAATTCTTCTTCTTCTTCTTCTTCTTTTTTTTTTTTTTAAATAAAATGAACAGGCTGGAGCGGTGGCTTGGTGGTTACAGCGCTTGCCCGGCATGCACAAGTACACGGGTTCAAACCCCAGCACTACATGCACAACTAAGTGTCAGAGCAACGAAGGCCACTGAAAAACTCAATAAAATTGATTTTCTTTATTGACTTTTTTATTGATTCTCTGTCTCTCTCTCTGTCTCAGTGTTCTTCTCCCTTTAGAAAGAAAGAAAGAAAGCAAGAAAGAAAGAAAGAAAGAAAATGAAGGGCTGGAGCAGTGGCTCAGAGTGTCCCATTTGCCAGGAATGTGCAAACGTGGGTTCAAACCCCAGCACCACATACACAATGAAGTGTCAGAGAAACAAAGGCCAGATGGAAAATAAATAAAGTTGATTCTCTCTCCTTCTCTTTTTGGAAAAAAAAAAAAAGAACAAACG
>PVKS010041411.1:0-16015 GCA_004027875.1 Aplodontia rufa
ACCATTCGACCCTTGAGTCTCTGAGATTGGGATACTTCACTTAGCATAATTCTTTCCATCTCCATCCATTTGATTTCAAAAGCCATAATATCATCTTCTCTAATGGCCGAGTAGTATTCCATTGTATATATGCACCAAAGTTTTTGTATCCACTCGTCGAGTGAGGGGCATCTGGGTTGGTTCCATAGTCTAGTTATAGTAAATTGAGCTGCTATAAACATTGATGAAGCCACATCACTATAATATGCTGATTCTAACTAAAAGAAAACTTTTACAAGCTATAATACTCATCTCTTGGGCTGGAGCGGTGGCTCGGTGGTTACAGCTCTTGCCTGGCATGCACAAAAACACAGTTCAAACAACTAAGTGCCAGAGCAATGAAAGCCACATGAAAAACTCAATAGAAATTGATTCTCTCTCTCTCTCTCTTTCTCTCTCTCTGTCCTTCTCTCTTTAAAAAATAAATAAATACATAAATAAAAGGTAGGTGAAACAAAAGACATATAACTTTTAATGACCACAAGGGACTGAGCTCCTGACCATTCGGCACCAATGATGGACGACAGGAGACAGGGGAATCATGTCTTCAATGTGTTGCAGGCAACTTCCAAAACCTCAGGAAATGTCTTTCAAGAAAGTGGGCAAGATAAAGACAAGGTTAGAAAGAAGAGCTGAGTTTTCCAAAAGTATCTTCTTCGGGGTGATCTAAAGCATGGTATTGAGGTAAAAGGAGGGTGGTTTAGCAGGCAGGAGTATTGGAATGAAAGATGCAGGGGTGGAGAAGGAAGCAAAAGAAAATAAAAACTATATAGGTAGAACGAGACAAAAATTGCTTGTATAAAACAATGTTAATATTGAGGGTAGAACGGAAAGACAGAATTAAAATAAATGACACAGGGCTTAGGTGAAAGGTAGTCAAACTCATGTATTAGATCCACCAAGGCACAGGAACACATAATCTAGGCTAACCGTGGACATGAAGGGGCGAGGGGGAGGGGAGAGGGATCTAGGAAGATAGTCAACAATGTAGATAATCTTTACTGCCTGGAAGTCAAAAAATATTTATGCCATCACTTAATTCTGGAAAATTCATAATCTTATATACATATATGTGTAGATGGACATTTACATTTAAGAATCAAAAGCCTGGGGTGTGGACAATATGAGGGTAATTGTGGTTGAGGATTAAATGCATATCTTCTTGCTACTTTATACGCATTTCTGATTGTACAACTACTCAACTCCTTAATAAAATAAATAAATAAATTTTTAAAAATGACACTTAGCCAGGCATGATGGTAATCCCAGCTCCTCAGGAGGCTGAGTCAGGAGGATCACAAGTTTGAGGCCAGCCTCTGGAACTTAGTGCGACTGTCTTAAAAACAAAAAAAAAGAGGTGGAGATGTTGCTCAGCTATGTAGTGCCTCTGAGTTCAAGTCCAATTACTAAACTACCTAACTAATAACATAACATAGCTAAATAAATAGAAAGGTAAGTAGAGTTAAGTGTTTGGGGTTGGTTGGTTTGTTTTTTAATTGGTTGTGTGTGTACAGAAACAGAAGGAAATCTATGAAAAGATTTTATTAAATTCCATAGCTGCAAAGTTAATAATTTTTATAGTTAAGGGTTTTTAAGGCTCTTCAATTGTACAGGAGTAGACTAAATGTGCTGATCCATGTAGACTTTGATTTGTGCTATAATTTTTAGAAGAATCATTAAGAACACAGAAACAGGATAGATATTGCTTCCATACTTTAAAATGAAATGATAGAAATATGAAATCAATCAAAAAAAAAACCGGCAAGAAAGGAGGGAAAAGATTTTTAAGTTAATCCCCAAAATCAGCAGCGCTGGACAAAAAATGAACTGAGCACTCTGGAAGCCCTGGGATGAGTGAGGGCAGTACTTCTCGTCCTCAGTTCTCAGAGGGAGGCACAGATGAGAGCAGGGCTGTCCTGTATCACTCTGGGGGACTCAGTGGCTCCCAGCCTCCTCCAAAGTGAAGATGACTTCGCAGTGTGTTTTCAGACACTGTCCAAAGACGCTGCGGTTCCCAGCTGTTAAAAACCCTGTACTCAGAACCCATTGCGACACCTCCCCGCCCCACACGCTGGTGGGTTCACAAAGCCACTTGACTGTCAACCTGTATCCAGAATGGTCCCCTCTGTACTGGCAAAGCTACTCTCTCCAGGGAGCAGAGTGGCCTTGGTTGGATTTGAGGAACTCTCTTCCTCGAGCAGGACAAATAGTTTTTAGCAACATGAGAGCTGAGCTTGGTAGTCATTGTTCAAGCTTTCCTGTGCTGGGTTTTGTGATAAATGGAGATTTTTGTTTTGTCTTGTTTTTCTTCCTTACAGAGGAAATCGAATGCAGCAGGCCTCTTTCTGCGGGGCTGAATCTGATGAGGCAAAGACAACAAAGTCCGGAAGTTCAGCTGATGGCTGCACGGTGGATCCAGACAGAAACACCTCCCCCACCTCATGAAACAGAAACTGTCAGGCCAAGGCAAGCTGTTATGCAAGAGCAGATCCTTTCTGTGTGAATATTCGAAATCACGGGCCCACACCTCCAGAGAGGAAAGGATTTCCGCCCATGTGTGGTCAGGTTGCTATTTTCATGTTTTGGTAAACTGAGAGCCCAGAGTGTGATAGAAATGTGTGTGATGGTGGAATCTGGGGAAGGTCACAGATGTAGTTGTAATGCCAATTGCAAATATATAATCAGGAGCAAACTCCTTAAAATTTTTAAGGATTCTGTTTACTTAAAAAAAATAAATAAAAATACTTAGGCACACCAGCACACAACTATAATCCCAGCTGTGCAGGAGACTGAGGCAGGATGATTCCAAGTCCAGACCAGCCTGGGCAACTTAGCAAGACCCTCAGCAACTTAGGAAGACCCTGTCTCAATCCCCAGTGCCAAAACAAACGAAAAACAATAAAAACATTGACTCCATAGTTGGTGGACCTGAAGGTGTTTGATGAAGTTTTGCTTGGTTGTCTGTCTGGTGCTGGGGATGGAATCCAGGGCTTCACACAAGCTAGCCGTGCTCTGGGCCACTGAGCCACACCTTCAGCTCCCTTGCTTGATGAGTTTAGAGTAATGGTGAGGTGATGTTGTAACAATCATATTAAAGAACACCACGCTTCAATTCACAATCCATAAATTATGGAGTTAACCAGATGTCCATCATTGCATGAATCGATTAAGAAATTCTGATGTATTTATTCCATGGAGTTCTACTCAGCCATTACAAAGAATGGAAGGATGGCATGTGCTGGATGGTTGGAGATGGAGGATATTGTGCTAAATGAAATTAGCCAAACTCAGAAACTCAAGGGCCACATGTTTTCTCTCATCTGCAGAAGTAAAATAAAGGAAAGGGGGAGGGAAGGATAAGATTACATAAAGTACTGTTCAAATGCAAATTAACAACTGATCTAAAGGAAGTCTAGTAAGAGCAGAGCAAAGAGAAGGGAAGAGGGGAGGAAGGATGGGAAGGAAAAGAGGGGAGATAAACATTTTAAAAAAGCATATTTTGCACCTCAATGAAAACTGGAACATTTCTGGTCTCTAGCGTTCTGCGAGCTGCAGTTTACCATGCAGACATAGCCAAGTTCAAGAACCACACCCCTCACAACCAGTCCCCAAAATGGCACAGAAATGACGTCAAGATGGCAACGGAAGAAATCATGCTGAGCAAAATTAGCCAAACCCAGAAAGTCGAGGGTTGAATGTTTTCCCTCATTTGTGGAGGCTGGAGTTAAATCCAGGCCTGGGTGAAAGGTACTCAAACTCATGTATTAGACCTGGAAAAGGTGTAGCAACACACGATCTAGGGCAACCATAGATATGTGTGTGTCGGGGAGAAGTGTGGGGAAGGGGAGAGAGAGGAATCTAGGGAGACAATCAACAATGTAGCATACTCTTTACTCCCCTGAGAATCCAAATAATACTTATGCAATCATTCAATTCCGGAAAATTCACAATCTAAGCATTTATATCGATTGTAGGGGCAAAATATAAAAGAATCAAGAGACTGAGGTGTGGGCGATGTGGGGGTAATTCTGGTTTAAGAACATCTGCATATCATATTGTTACTTTTTATGCATTTATGATTATACAATAACTCAAGCCCTTAATAACAAATTAAGAAAAAAATGGCATCAAGAAACCTTGATCAGGGGCTGGAGCGGTGGCTCAGCAGTTATGGCACTTGTCTGGCATGCGCAAGTACGCGAGTTCAAACCCATGTACCCAACGAAGTCTCGGAGCAATGAAAGGCACATGAAAAACTCATAAAAAATTTCTCTCTCTCTCTCTCTCTCTCTCTCTGTCCCTTTCTCTTTAAAAAAAAAAAAACTTTGATCACAAAAATATGAATCTTTTAAGGGGATACACTCCAAGTTCCTGAGAAATAAGCATTTTTCAAAGAAGGGCCTAAAAAAGATGCAGGCAAGCAATGCCAAGGCTGTGAGTGCTCAAGCTGAGGCTCTCAAGGCCCTTGTAACGCCTAAGGAGGTTAAGCCCAAGATGCCAAAGGGCGCCAGCCACAAGCTTGATCACCTTGCCTTCCTTGCCCACCTCAAGCTTGGGAAGCATGCTTGTGCCCACGTTGCCAAGGACAGCAAGCTCTGCCAGCCACAGGCCAAAGCCCAAGCCAAGGTCCAGACTGCACTCCAGCTCCAGCTTCAACTCCCAAAGGTGCCCAGGCCCCCGAGAAGTCTCCACAGTAAAAAGCCTTTGTCTGTGAATGTGAGGACAGAGGGGCTGTGTGACCTTTGGGCACCCCAACTGCAGGGAGCTGGTGTCCTCCTGGGCTATTTGTACAAACAAATCCAGAGGCAGGGAAAAAAAAACTGGAAAAGTAAAAGAAACAAAAAATCAAAGGGAGATCAATAGAAGAAAAGGAGCAGGGGGTGGAAGGAGGCAAGGGAAGTGCTGGGGAGGGATACTGGCCAAACCATACTGCTGCTTTGCGTGCATGCGTGAATATATAACATCAAACCCCATCATGGTGTACAACTGTGCTGCACCAATAAAAATGTGGGAAAAACCACTGCTTAGCATTACCTTTACTGTCAGCCTAATCATCATCCCAAGATTTATAGCTTCCTGACCCCTGAATGATGAGAGATGGAAAGGAAAAAAAAAAAAAAAACCAGTAGGGAAATGCAGGAGAAGGAAAGGTGGGGGTGGAGGATTCCAGAGTCCCTGGAGACCACTCAGGTCTGCCTGCAGAGCGAGGAGGAAGCAGTGGGGGCCTTTGCTTGGACAGAAGAAAGGCCAAGCAGAAGTGACCAGTTGTGTGGTGGGTGGATGAATGAAAGAGCGAGTCTGGAAGCTGGCATTCTGTGGCGCAGCGTGCTTCTGGAGCAGTTATTATCACCCTCATTGCACAAATTCTGATATTATGCTTGATTCTTCTTTTTTTTTTTTTTTAAATAAAACTTCCGGAGTAAGGAAATCCTACATTGCTAAGTGAATTCAGGTTTCATAATGCTTTTCAATACACGGAAGCATGAGTTCTAGCGCTAGGGAAGAGAAAATTCAGACGAAAGTTACTTGCATTGTAACCAGACTGCTGAATGTGTAAAACACGGCTGAATCTGCATTTGTAACTTTCTGCGTCACTCTCCTTGGGTACAGCCCAGCCATACCTGGCAGCCGTGGAGAGGGAAGGGTGGGTCCGGCTCCTTACCCTGAGCCCCAAGGGCCAGGAATGTTTCTAGCCACAGTGCTGAGATCAGCCAGGTATATCCAGGAAGTCGCTCTTTTCTCTTCTCCAAGAAAATAGAGAAAGAAGAAGAGTTGGGAACAAAGGAATGCAGGACAAGGGCACTGTCTTAGTCTGTGTCTGCTGCTATTGCAAAATGCCCACGACCGGAGAATTTGCAAATAATAATTTATTTCTCACCATGCTGGAGGCTGGGAAGCCCAAGATCAAGGTATTGGCAGGTTCAGTGCGTGGTGAGGACTCCGTCTCTGCTTCTGAGATGGCACCCTGAGTGCTGTGTCCTCACACAGCAGAAGAGATGGCAGCTGGAAGGGCAGAGGGCCTAAGCTAGTTCTCGCCGGTTACTTAGTAAGGCAGCAGCCTTCATGAGGGTGACTTCATCCTTCCCAAAAGTCCCCACCTCTCAATACCACCACATTGGGGTTTAAATCTCAATATGAGTTTTGGAGGGAACATTTTCAAACCATATCAGGTGTTGAGCTTCGTTTCTCTCAAACTTCTAGAAACTCTGTTGTTTAACATCAGCCCAAACTCCTAGGACAGCTTATGAACTCTGATTTAGTCTGTGATACCCGTGTTTTCCAAACTAGGATCCAGGGAAGTTCAGTATCCTTAAACAAATGATAATCATAGCTTATGAAAACAAATAAATGAAATTCCATAGACAAATTGGGAAACACCAAGTAAAATAGAGTTAAAAGGCTTTTTTGTTTAGGATCTCTCAGATCCTCAAATGCAATACCCTCTCTGTGAGTCACCAAGCCAGAGATACAGAACTTGGGAGTTTCTGAAAAGAGATTTTGAGAGATGGAATACGTGGTTGCAAATGTTCTACAGAACACAAACCCTAGTCCTAACAACGTCATACTGATGAAATTCTGGTACTAATTACACTGCTGATCACTTGCTGTGTTTGGGTGTTCTTTGAATTGAAGAGGGCTGCCTGTGTGTATCATTGTCTTTTATGTATCATCTCGTAGGATATAGTGTCAAAATATATTAAAACTTTTCATCATGGGTGATTTCAATACAGGTACGAAGAACAAAGTGTAACAAATTCCCAACTTTCGGAGTCATCAGCACCTGCCCACCCATCACATCCGCCCTCCCTGTTCTCTCCCCACTCCTGCCATTACATCTCCAAATATTAAAGGATGCATTTCTAAACTGTATAAGAGTTTTTAAAAAACACAATCATAATATTATTAGCACATCAAAAATTATTAAATAACTGAAATCATTTTAAGCATTTTTTTGTTAGGGGAAACTAAAATAAGCAGTAGTACAAAATTTATTGAGCACTTATTATGTGCCAGATATTGTGCTGAAAGCTTTATTGACTTTTTTTTCATTCTCACAATTATACTTGGCAGTAGGTATTTTAGTGTCTGTATGAGTCAAGTTTTATAGAGAAGCAATCAATAGGATGTATCTGCATACATACTCATACATATATATGTAGAAATAGATGAACATATTTATTAATGGAATTGGTTCATTCAGTTATGGAGGCTGAAAAGTCCCACAAGAGGCTGTCTACAAGCACTAGACACTGAAATTCTGGGAGAATGACTCAGTCCAAATTCAAAGGCCAGGGAAATCAAAATGTAACCCTGACTCTAAGGTCAAAGCCCTGAGAATCAGGGAGCTCTAGTATGAGTCTTCGGTCCCGAGATGGAGAGTTTTGATATCCGAGGCCAGGATCAAGAGTGTATCCCAGCTCCATGAGGGATGGGAAATCCCATCTTCGTTTTATCTGGGTCCCCAGGTGATTGAATGGTGCCCACTCACACTGAGGGCAGGTCTACCCCACTCAGTACCCAGAATGACTGATGCTTCACCAGGTCTCTAGGTGTTGTCGTTTAGAAATGAGGTGTTGGGCTGGAGCGGTGGCTCAGCGGCGGTTGCTGCTTTTGCCTGGAATGCACGAGTATGCGGGTTCGGGCCCCAGCACCACATACACAACTAAGTGTCAGAGCACATTACAGTGACACAGCGAAATCAATGTTCATAGCAGCTCAATTTACAATGCTAAATTATGGAAACAACCCAGATGCCCCTCACTGGATGAATGGATCCAAAAACTGTGGTACATACATACCATGGAGTTCTACTCAGCAATTAGAAACAACAATATTGCAGCCTTTGAAGGTAAATGGATGGCTATGGAAGAAATCATGCTGAGTGAAATCAGCATAACGCAGAGAACCTAGCGTCAAATGTCTTCACTCATCTGTGGAGGATGGATCTAGACCCTGGCCATTGAGAAAGGAGATCAATTCTCGTGTTTTAAATCTGGATAAGGTGTAATGACATACAACCTAAGGCATTCATAGAGATGTACGGGGAAGGAGGGGGGATAGGGATAAGGGTGGGTAATTGGGGGGACTCTTAGGGGTAAATCTAATTTTCAGATTTTATATATATATATATTATATTGTTAGACGCTTGTTTGATTGTTCAACAAATAAATTTCTTAATAAAAAAAAAGCCATGTGAAAAACTCAATACAAGTTGATTCTGTCTCTCTCTCACTCTCCTTCTGTCTTTGAAAAGAACAAAAATAGAAATGAGGTGTCTTCCAAAACCTCATGTATGAGGTAACATGGAGATTTACAGAGGTGAAATGATTGGACTGGGAGAGATATGGCTTAATCAGTGGACTGATCAACTGGTATGGATTAACTTGGTGGTAACTGTAGGCAGGTGGGATGTGACTGGAGGACGTGGGCCACTAGGTAATGATTAATCCAGTCAAATGCACACATGAAATTAACCATCATAGTGCCCCATTTGAAGGAAGGAAAGTGTCCCTTTAGATTTTCCCCTGTGGCCCTATATGTTTTATCCTTATTGTCTATATGATTTCATACAAAATCACTTCAAATCTCTTTCATTCTCTTCAAGTCTTCCCCCCTCCTCGTAAAATGAGTTCATTCCAGTGGATTTGCAAACTTACATATATGACCCTAATGAGGTACTGACTTGTTGTGCACATGTTGTCTGGGAAGGAGGCAGGGAGCCCTAAATTTCAGTCTGGTCTACTAGAATTATCCCTGTGGCATGGCTCAGTCAGTCCTCTGAGATGGTGCCAGTCTCCTTAGGTAAAGATGATTTATCTCCCAGATTCACTTCCTTCCATTATCTTTCTCCAAGATGGCCCCAGGGCACATGGGGAAGAGGGCTGGCTTACTGTGTGGGAGGACCATATAGTCATCCTTTATCCCTTAGTATCTATGGGGACTAGTTCTGGGACCTCTGCAGATACCAGTAGCCAAGGATTTCCAAGTCTGTTACATAAGATGATGTCATATTTGCATAGAACCTACACACATTCTTCCATATGCTTTATTTTTTTTAATTTTATTTTTTTTAAAAAGAGAGGGACAGTGAGAAGGAGAGAGAGAGAGAGAGAGAGAGAGAGAATCAATTTTATTTAGTTTTTCATATGGCTTTCATTGCTCCAACACTTCATTGTGTACATGGTGCTGGGGTTCAAACCCGTGTACTCACGCATGCCAGGCAAGCGCCATAACCTCCAAGCCACTGCTCCAGCCCCTATTTTTAATGTATTTTTATTGATATATTTTATCAAGATGTTTTTCAATCTGATAGTTTTAATCTGTGGATTGAGTTCCTAAGGATATGGAGCAAGACTCAAACCAAGGTGCCCTCCAGAGTTTTGAAAGAGTGCTAGGGAGAGCTGGAAGAGCCAGCAGGCATAAACTGGCACTGTTCCCGGCAATCCCCACACACATGGTCCCTTCCAGGTGTTGCCCTCTCCTCTGGCTATCAGAGGCCATGCCCTTGACATCGTGGGAGCTACTAGGTCGAGGGGCAGCTGTGGCCAAGGTGTGCATCTGGACATGGTCGGACCTCAGTCCTCCCACCTTATCTGTTCTTGCTTGCTAGGTCCTGTGGGCTCCATGGGCCCTGAGGTCTGGCTGTGTTTCTCCAAGGATTCCTGTCCAAAGGCCCATGCTGTGATCTTCCACTCTATGGCCACCCTCATCTCTATTATAGGAGCTTTTGAGACATGTTCTTGTGTCTTTATCAAAAACAGTCATGGATACCATGAGGATGAGGACAAGGACCACTGCAGTTTGTCCTTACTGAGGTCTCTCAATCTCTAGCACACAGGTGGGGCACATAGGTGCTTTCTAAACATGAACTCTAACCCCCTCTGCTTAGCCTTGATGCACCAAGTATCCTTCTCAAGGGTCACCTCCAGGTACATGAGCAGCCTCCTTCTCCTACCATCCTCACTGAGAAGAGGACAGCAATTAGACATGTACATGCATACATCTACCATCAGGAGAGGAAACCTGCTCGAAACAGTTCAAGTGAGCAGGGCAGGACAGAGTAACCCTACAGAACACTTCAGGGGTGATGGTTGACCACACGGTAGCCAGAAAGTTCTCAGGTATCTGTCCTTCTAGCTCCCCCCACCTGGGTTCCTGTGACCCCTCACTCTGCTTCTGGGGGACTCATCTGCCTTAGAACCCTAATCTGAAAATTTGAAGCTCAAAATCACCCCACAACCTTAAATGATGTCACAAGTGAAAAGTTCTACACCGTGAAACCTTGATTCATGTTCAAAATTATTTAAAATATTATATACAATTAACTTCAGGCTATGTGCATAAGGTCCGTATGGAGCATTAATGAATTTCATGTTTGGGCTTGACTCCTATCCCAAAGAATTCTCCTTATGTCTATGTGGATATTTCAACATCTGAAAAAAATGTGCAGTCTAAAACACTTCTGATCCCAAGCGTTTCAGATAAGGGATATCCAACCTCTATTTGCATGTTGGACTGGCTTTGTGGGGTATTAATATCAGTGGTTTTTAACCCAAATGGGAATATGTTTCTTTTCATAAGGAAAGCTTGATTTTAACAATCTTTGGATTCTATTTGAATGTGTGTACTTTTGTTCTCCAGCAACGCTCACAGACAGATGCTCTTTGTAAAGCCTCCTTCTAGCTTCTCTCTGCTGGGGAATTCCAATTGGCAATTAGCAGGAGGGTCACGTGACCGACTCAAAGGCAATCTGTCCTTCTGAAAGATGTGTATTTTGTTTGGGGATTCTTTAGTGAAATTCATTTCATGGTGGGGACAGTATCAGGAAATACTTCTGTGCAGAATGGAGGGAGCGAGCAGATGTTTGAAAATGTTTTTTACCAAACAATGTCATCAACTACGAGGAAAGATGAAGATTTGTCTCCCTCAAGGTCAGCTAATGCTATCATTTACAAACAGCTTTAAAAATAATCCCTTTGTGCCCATACAAACCTTTAAAATGATGTTTACGTAAATCCAAAGTAATTGCTGTAGTGTGTCATTTCCATTCTTTTGGAAAATTATTTAATGAATTAATGAATTTAATGATTTAATTAATGCATTTAATGATTTTTGCACATAATTATGATTTGGAAACGTGCCTAACTGTGTGCCTCACTTACACGACATCTCTAATAAGACGGCTTCTTGAATTTCTACGAATGCTCTGCAGGAAAGGAAGACTCTTCATTACTTTTTTGCTTGGTTTTCTATCAGACTTCCAGAAAACTCCCACTTTTAATGAACTAAATAGATCAAATGCGTTACTCTACCAATTGTGATTTACAAGCATTCAGTGACGAATGAAGGCTGTTCCTTTCCCTTCCACACATTCTCTGAGGTCCTCAGAAGATAATGCTGTTCGTCACGCCACATGTGGCCAGCTTTCCACATGACCTGGGCAAAAAAGGAAAAAAGGAAAGCTGGGTTGGGGAAAACAACCTCTACAGCAATGGGATATCTCCACAGTGCTCCAAATGATGGGTTTCAGATCCCACAGCTGTATACAGCTGGGCTCTGGCATGCACCTGCAGTCCCAGCTACCCAGGAGGCTGAG
Organism: Aplodontia rufa; assembly: GCA_004027875.1. Lineage (NCBI taxonomy): Eukaryota > Metazoa > Chordata > Mammalia > Rodentia > Aplodontiidae > Aplodontia > Aplodontia rufa. The sequence continues at coordinate 11,636 of PVKS010041411.1, forward strand.
GCAGGAGGATCACTTAAGACAAAGATGTTCCAGACCAGACTGGGCAACAAAGTGAGACCCAATCTCGAAACAAAGGAAAACAACAAAAACCATACAGACAGAAAAGAAATGGCAGAGATGTGCTTTATGTGTGGTTAGGCATGAATGCTGTGTTCCTATGCAACTGGGGTAGGACTCAGGTGCCCAAGAGGGAACATGAGCGAGAGCAGTCTGGAATCTTTCCAGCGAGACTGGTTTGCTCTGCCGTAGTTCGAAAGTCTGCACAGCCTGCAGGTTTATTAGAGTCCAACATTGCAGATACGGCTCTTTCAGGCTAAGATGGAACACACAGTTGTCTGATCTCTGTAATGGTCTCTCTGTGCAGATGCAAGCTATGCTGTGCATTTCTGACCCAATGCATTACACAGCCTCATTAGCTTTATTTAAAATATGTCTATTGCCTGAAGACACCTGGGTACCTCCACACAAAGTGAATAATTGCATGAATTGAATAAAATTAACCACACTATGTCATCAGAGATGGTTCTGGACAAAGATAAGGCACAGCTGGTACCCTCTTAGAAGGTGAATTGAGACTAATTGGATAATCCAGAAACCAATTAGACTGAAGTAGGCAAAAGAAGTCACTGTTTAGCTAAAAGAGATATGTTCTCCAGCACAGGGAGAAAAAGCTTTGTGTGCATAAAATGCAACAAAAGGAATTGGAATTCTGTTTTTTTAAGCTCTGATTTATTTGCCTTGCAATAATATTCAACGTTAGAGTGAAGATACTGAACCAGGACTTAGATGGAAACGAGATTTTTCAGGTATGAGACAGTCAAATGCATGGCTCAGCCTATCTCATTAATGAAAGCTGCAGAATGAAGCTTTTGTTGTCTCAGTTGCAATTAAACATTCTTTGAAATGAAAATAGATTTTATATCTAATTTTTCTTAACAGTCTGTGACTATATGCTTGACTCAAATGAAAGACATAATTATGCTGCAAGTAGAAAAGTCACATGCAGAAGTAAACGTCCTTTGCACATTTAGCACATTAAGAAGGCATAACTTGTGAAAAAATCTTCTAAGAGTGTCCTTATATGATTATGTGACAGCTCAGGGTCTGAATCTAAAAGACGGCTGATCAAATTAAGGACACCAGCTGGTATCTATAATAGATAAAATTAACAGGCCCTCTGGGTGTGGGTGTGAAAGCAACCCCAGGGCCTCACCTCATTTCTAGAGTCCTCTAACCAACAGGACTCAGTGGCTCTGGGTCAAGATGAGGTGATATTTACATTTCATAGAGTCTAACATTCAGGGCAGTCTCCAGCAAGAGACTGCTGGTCGACCTGAGGGTCCTGATTTCACTGTTGAGTTTCCTCTGTCTGTTCCCATGCTCAGTACACATGCAAATTTACACAACCAGTAGTGGTGTAACAGGAGCTCGACTGACATAGCGTAGGCTCTTGCCTTGGTGATTTCCAGTATCCAGGGGCATGCATGGGCATCTTGGGATGTTTCCCGGGTGGAAAGGAGCTGGACTGGAACAGCACAAGGAATGGGATGGGGAGGATCCAGGCCCTCAGCTTCCAGGGACCGCTGAGCAGGACCCACCCACCCCACTGCAGGAGGCCCAGGGTTTGAGCACGCAGGGCAAAACATTTATGAGGAAGGGACCGAGTCCCTTTTCTAGAGGGAGTGGGCTGACCAGGAGACAACTGCCTTGGAGAGTCCTTTAGAGCATTTTCTCCTCTCTTCCTGTTGGTTCTCCAATGCCATTCAACTTCCTGTACCCAGCAGAGTCTCTGCTTCTAGTCCACACATCTGGCTTCCCAATGGTCTCCCATCCAATGGGGCCATGAGGGATTCTCTGAAGAGGCATGAAGTGAGGGTCCCCCTCAGCCCCTGGCCTTGGAGAGAATGGCATGTGTCAACTGTCCCCCACTAGCCAGCCCTGAACAAAGAAACCCAGCTGAGAAGATAAGTAAGGTGACAGTGGCCCTATCAGCTGCTGATTATGTCGTCCTCAGGTCAGTCCTGGATGCAGCTGCTCAGGGAAGAATCCGATGCCATCCTTGATTAGCTTCAGTGACCTGGTCAAAGTTCAGGACTCGGAGTTCTTCCTCAACAAGTGTCCTGGGATCCTTGCCCTGGAACTGCCCTTGGGGCCTTACTCCTGGTGACAGTGTCCCCATCAAAGGGAGGTTGCTGGCCCTGGAGACCTCTAGTGGGCCCCAACAACTTGTGGGAGGCAGTTGGTACTTTTTTCCATTTGTGGAATGAATATCTGTCCTTATTCCAGAAGTGGTTCACAAATGTGTGTGCCTTTGGGGACAGATTTTTTTAAAAGGTGATAAAATATTAATTCAAGTCATATGCATATATGAATATGTCACAATGAATCCCACCATTAGGCATTATTGAACACCAATAGAAGTTTTAAAAATAAAACTAAAAAGAAAAAAGTGGTTAAAATACAAACGGTGTAAAACTTACTTTAAGCATTTTCCAGTGTCTGCATGTCTCAGAATTTTGTTGTTTTTGAAGGCTGTATAATATTCTGTGGTTTGTGTATGCCGCGTTTTGTTCATTCACTCATCTGTTCAGGCACTTGGGTGCTTCTTGTTTTCTACTCTGAACAGGACTACTATGAACACTGTTGCACATATTTAATAGTTTCAGACCTGGCTTTCAATTTAGAAGTGGAATTTGCTGGATCCTTTTGTAAGCCTTTAATTCTTGAGGAATGGCCACACAATTTCCCATGGCAATGATACCATTTTACATTTCCACCAGCAACAAAACAAGCATTACGATTGTTTCACATCCTCACTAGCATTTGTGATTTTCTATTTTTCTTAAAAAAAATAGCCATTCCAATGAATATGGTTTTGATTTGCACTTCCCTTGTGTTTAATGATATTGAGAATCTTTTCATGTACTCCATAGGCATTTGTATATCGACTCTGGAGAAATGTCTATTCAAGTCCTTTGCCAGTTTTTAAATTGGGCTGTTTGTTTTTCTGCTGTTGAGTTGTCAAAAAAAATTCATTTTAGTCTAGGTTGAGAAATTCTTACCAGTAGACTTTTAAGAAGTCAGCAGCCACTGTAACGGCTGCATGACTGAGCTCTTACTATGCCACATGCCTTAGAAATGACTGTCATTTAAGGGTGGGGGTTGGGGAAAGCTCATGGCATGTGTGCCTGAAATCCCTGCCACTCCAGAGGCAGGAGGATCGCAGGTTCCAGGCCAGGTGGGGCAACTTACCTAGCTGGGGTATAGCTCAGTGGTACAGTGCAACCCTTCCATGCAGGAGGCTCTCCCTGTTCAATTCCCAGCACAGCAGGAAAACAAAACAAAAAACAAACAAGAACAAAAGCACACTTGAGTATGAAGATAAAGCAACCACATGAAGGAAGTGAGGGAATAAGCGGCTCAGTGTCTCATTCTCAACTGGTGCTGCCCACTGGACTTGCCTGGGGCTCCCCTCCCAGAGGTTCTGGGCTCCAGGGCCAGTGGTGCTCAGCAGCGGGATGCACATCAGTATCACCTGGGCAGCTTGAGCGGGTTTGCCCAGGCCAACCTCCCCACCATCCCCTCTCCAAGAGCAATCACATCACCCTCTGGGGGACAGCAGGTGTTGCTTTGGCATCGACATTTCCTGCAAGTGTCCAAATGATTGCAAAGTGCAGTCATGGTTGAGGGCTCTTGCCAAGCGCACTCCCACCCACCCTGACACAATTTGAAAAGATGGACATCATTTTGTGTGTGTGTGTGTGTGTGGCCCCCTGTCTGGTTGGTACCAATGAGGGAAGGGCACGGGGTGTTGTAGTCGTGTCTTTCAGTCCCACGATCACCAGGGACGCGATCCTGGCCCGCGCCAGTGTGCACAGCGTGGGGCGGCGCGCGGGGGCCGGCGCCTGGCGCCCCTGGCTCGGGCCGAGCTCTGCCCCCGCGTCCCGCGCGCCCCCGCGCGCCCAGCTCTAAAGTAAACACCCAGGAGCGGCGGCGGCGAGACCGGTGCAGCCCCGTCCCCGACGCGCCGCCGCCCGCTGTCCGCTCGGGTGCTGCGGGCCACGCCGAGCCATGGCAGAGGGAGTGCCGCCCTCCCCCGCCGGCAGCCGGGGCCTGCACAGCGGCATCATCCAGTGGTGAGCGGCCGGGCGCCTGCTCCGGGGCCGGGGACCCGGGACGCCGGGCGGCCGGGTGGAGGAGGTGGGGCGGGGAAGCGGGGAGCCTCGTCTGCAGCGGCTGCCCCGGGACGTGGCTCAAAGCCCAGTCCAGGAGCGGCCGTCCGGGCTCCCCCAGAGACCAGGTGTACAGGACGCTGGAACACACACACTCACACACACACACACACACACACATACCAGGTCTACGTACGCGCACACACAC
>PVKS010041412.1:0-16027 GCA_004027875.1 Aplodontia rufa
CCCACCTTGTCCCCCACCCTACGCCACCAGTTATCCTAGGCAATCATCCCCCTGTTGCTTTAAGAATCAAACAATTTGAGGTTATTATTAGCCATCTAACATACTGTTTCTGGGTGTATTCTAGCTTCCAGAGATGAGAGAAACCATTCAGCCCTTGAGTCTCTGAGATTGGGATACTTCACTTAGCATAATTCTTTCCATTTTGTAAGATGTATGTCTTTTCTGTCAAAATTGAAAGATTGTGATGTATAATCCACTACCTCCATTTTAGATTCCCCCTCCCCTTTTGAGGATAGTAACTCCCTCACCTATGTCCGCCCACCTCTTTCCAAGGACCCATTCCTTTCCAAGGACCCATTCCGGTACCCAGCCACCTTCTTCCAGAGAACATGGAATCCCTACTACTCTCACCATTTGTGTGGCGACTCCTATCCCCATTATCTCCCAGTTGCCGCCTTCTTCCTCTTGCACCTGCCTCCACTTAATCACAGCCAATCGCACAGACTGTGCACCTGAGCTCCTCCAATTAGGGCAAAGGGCAGTATTGCATCAGGTCGGCATTAAAAATCCCTCACTCCCTAGCGAGGCGCGCATTTTTCTTTTGCCCTTCGGCCAAAGTAAAATTTCTGCCTTGCTCACCCACACCCGACCACATGTTTGGTTTCATTTATAACAATCTCCATCCATTTAATTTCAAAAGCCATAATATTGTCTTCTCTAATGGCCGAGTAGTATTCCATTGTGTATGTATATATATATATATATATACACCAAAGTTTTTGAATCCACTTGTCGAGTGAGGGGCAACTGGGTTGGTTCCATAGTCTAGCTATAGTAATTTGAGCTGCTATAAACATTGATGAAGCCACATCAGTATAATATGCGGATTCTAACACTTTTGGGGAAATACCCTGGAGTGGGATAGCTGGGTCATAAGGCGGTTTCAGCCCTAATTTTTTGAGGATTCTCCACACTGCTTTCCAGAGTGGCTGAACCAGTTTGCAGTTCCACCAGCAGTGTGACAGTGTTCCTCTTTTCCTACAGCCCCTCCAGCATCTGCTGTTGTTTGAATTTTTCATTTTTGCCACTCTGATAGGAGTGAGGTGGAATCTCATTGAAATTTTGTTTTGCATTTCCCTTATAGCTAGTGATGTAGAGCATTTTCTCATATATTTATGGGCCTTCTGGACTTTCTCTGGTGAGAAGTTTCTTTTTAGATCCGTAGCCCATTTATTGATTGGATTATTTGTGATTTTGGTGTTTAGCTTTTTTGAGTTCTTTGTATATTCTGGTTATTAGCCCTGTGTCCGAGGTGTAGCAGGCAAAGGTTTTCTCCCATTCTGTAGGTTCTCTCTTGATACTCTTGACTAAATCTTTAGCTGTGCAAAAACTATTTAGTTTAATTGCATCCCATTCATTTATTCTTGACTTTATTGCTTGAGCTATGGGAGTTTTGTTAAGGAAGATGCCGCCAACTCCTATGTCCTGTAGTGTTGACCCTACTTCTTTTTCCAGTAAATTTAAAGTTGTTGGCTTAATATCCAGATCTTTGACCCATTTTGATTGAATTTTTGTGCAGGGCAAAAGATAAGGATCCAGCTTCAGTTGTCTGCGCATGGCTGTCCAATTTGTCCAACACCATTTGCTGAACAGGCTATCTTTCTTCCACACTATGCTTTTGTCCCCTTTATCAAATATCAAATAGTTAAAGATATGAGGGTTTTTCTCAGGATCTTCTATTCTGTACCACTGGTCTTCAGTTCTGTTTTGATACCAATACCATACTGTTTTTGCTACTACAGCTCTGTAATATAGTTTCAGGTCCGGGATTGAGATACCTCTGTGGGTATCTTTTAAGCACTCATGCTTGGACCTTAGTTGCTTCATCGACTGTCTCTATTTTGAGGCTTGCACCTTCTGACTGAAATGTTATCAATTTTCCATTTTTTTCTAGCCTTGGGGCAACATTTTGGGAATACTTATTTATGGACTGTGTCAATCAATATAGCAAGTCCCTTTCTATATGCACATATGCATTTTCTACTATGCACACATGCATATTCCATTGCTTTTTTTTTCTGAAAGACCTTGAATTATATAAGCATATGCTCAGTAAAATATCTGGGTGATATATTATTTATGTTATTTCTAGTTTTAATTTTCTGGGAACTCCCCATGTTGCTTCCCATATTGTCTGTAACTAGTTTATATTCCTGGTATGCGTACCCAAGTGTTTCCTTTTCTGTGCATATTCTATAGTGTGTGTTGACTACTATTGCTTTAATAATAGCACCATAATAAGTATCTTGCGATATCTCATTGTGATATAACCTAAAACCATAAAACTTCTAAAAGAAAATGTGAAAATCCTTTGACATTGGTGTTGTGATATTGTAAGGGGCATACAGAACATGCAAGAAAAGAAACAAATCTATGTAAAGCTAAAAATACTTGTGTACAGCAAAGGAATCAATCATTGTAAATATAGATTATTAATCTGATAAAATGTTTGGTAGCCACGTATCTAAGTTTAATATCAAAACTATATGAGAATTTTATTGATTAATATTCAGACTTTTAAAATCTTATTCAAATTGTTATTATGATTGTGTTCAATGAGTTTTTATAATTGGTGATAACTGACATTTTAATAATGAAGTTTCTTATTTATGATTATAGGTCATTAACATTTATCTACATTCTATTTAACTTACCATTTATTTACATTCCATTTATATGGAATTTACATTCATTTACCTTTCTTGAAATTTGTATATGTTATTATACTGATCTTTATCGGATTCATATTTTTCTTTTTTCTTGGTTCTATGTAAGCAGCACTATGCTGTACATTTCAAATACAACATTTGCTGCTGATATACAGAAATATAATTGACTTGAATATTAATCTCTTATTCTACAAATTTGCTGTATTCTTGTTTCAGAATCTTTTCCTTGATTCTTTTTTTTTTAAAAGAGAGAGGGAGGGGCTGGAGTGGTGGCTCTGCGGTTACAGTGCTTGCCCACATGTGAGTATGCGAGTTCAAACCTCAGCATCACATATACAAGGAAGTAGCAATGAAAGCTACATGAAAAAGTAATTAAAATTGTTTCTCTCTTTCTCTCTCTCACTGTCCCTCTCTCTTAAAAAAACAAATAAAAGAGAGAGGGACAATGAGAGAGAGAGAAAGAGAGAATCAGTTTTATTTTAGTTTTTCATGTAGCTTTCATTACTCTAAGACTTCCGTGTGTACGTGGTGCTGGGGTTTGAACTCCCATACTTGTGTATGCCAGGTGATGCTGTAACCACTGAGCCACTGCTCCAGCCCCCTTTCCTTTACTCTTGGTAGTCTACATACACAGTTGTGCCACCTGTGAAGAAAACAGTTTTATTTCCTCTTACTGAAATTCAGTAACTCTTTCCCCCTTTTTTCCCTCATATATCTATGTTTTGATGTGATTGTGACTTTATTTCAATTTATTAATGTGATAGATTTTTGATATTTTGAATTTATCTTCCATAGCTGAAAAAAATTCCCCTTTGGTTCTAGTGTAAAATTGTGGCAATTCAATGTGCAGAGCAAGCCTGGAAAATATTAAAATGCTTTAAAAGCAGTGAAATTAAAGGTTGGGGACATATAAATAAGTAAATAAAAAAATAAACAAAAACAAACCTCCTAGTGGACCAAGATTTAAATATGTGTGACATAAAATTATGAATGGTAGGGCTGGAGCAGTGGCTCAATAGTACATAGGTTCAAACCCTAGCACCATGTACACAACAAAGTGTATGAGCAATGAAGGCCACTTGAAAACCTAAATAAAATTGATTCTGCCTTTCTCTCTCTCTCTCTCTCTCTTTCACTGTCCCTCTCTCTTTCAGAGAAATTATAAATGATAGCATTAGATCACTACCAACCAAATAAAGCAAATATCAATGAGCTAATATTTATCTAAAATAAATAAATATATAATGATTGCAGGAAGAAAGGAAAGTGGGGACAAACCATTTTTATGAAAAATTCTATATATGACCAATATGGAAAACAGAACTACCAGTAGACTTCTATACTAATTGCTATTGGAGGCAAGAGTCACAGATGGATCCAAAACCTGTGGGTGAAAAAAGAATATGTTATTTGCTTAATTTGAATCTTTATACATTTATTAACACATTAACACATTGAAAAACCTGTGATTATTTAGGACAGAAATTATAATACTGTCTTGGGGCATTTATATTGTGCCAATAAAAAACTAATCTGTTCTAGAAAGGACAGAACAAAATAAATGATGTGGTAAAATTTTCATGTTTCATATTTTAAGTTTATATAATATATAATATATTAAAATGCATATTGTAATCCACAGAGCAGTAAATAGAAGTCAAAAGCTGTGTCATTTAACTAGAAAGAAATCAAACTAAATAGCCAAGTAGATTTTTTTTGTTTTATTTGTTTGTTTGTTTGTTTTGAGGGCTGAGGAGTGAACCTCGGGGTCTTGCACATGCTAGGCAAGTGCTCTGCCACTGAGCTAAATCCCCAATCCCAGCCAGGTAGGTTTTGAAGAAGGTGTGTAGGCGCTGTAGTACTAATGGTCCAAAACAGGAAATAACCCAGATGGTTTTCAGTATTGAAGAGAACAAACAAATTATTCTGCATCTGCACACTCAAATACTTCTCGTCAATACACACACACACACACACACACACACACAAGACATATTACTGAAGCACACACTCTGATTGAATCTCAAAAGCATTGTATTCTGAGACAGCTGGACCTAAAGTCATGTGTATTGTATGATTTCAGGCAAAATTAACCTATGCTTTAAAAAGCATAACAGTAACTTGACCTGAGGAAGGAAAATTTTGATTGGGACCATAGATATTTTTATCCTGATATTATATTATTACTAATTTATGATTAATAGTAATAAGGTTTATAGGTTTATTTATCAAAATGATACTGTTAATATTTGTTACACTGATTGTCTGTATACCTGACTTCACCCAAAAGCAAATAAAGTAGCACTGGACTGGAAATGGGTTGAAACATAGAATAAAAATTACATGTAATTGTCGGATATTGAATCTGAGAGACAGGTATATTATACTACAAATATTATAATAGTTTCTTAAAATTTTGGTTAACTTTGTGGATCATGGAAGGAGAAATTGATTATTGGTGTATTCTGAGCTTGGCTGATTCTGTCTCTTTGTTGTACAAATGTGTTTATGAAAACTCCTGAATCCTCACATAAATGCTATGTATGCACATCAAAGGAAATTTTGAATATGATGAATTTGCACAAAATTCAGTATCTCTGAATAAGCAACATTTAGTTTTTTTGTTAAGTAGAGCGTATTCCCTCATCTTATGCATTTTACCATTCTGAGGCATTTATAAATGTTGTAACACCTTGGGTGGGAGGGCAAATCTATATATTTTCATTTTGGCTTCAATTTGGTAAGTGGCATGTTTTAATTTTCTTTTTCTTTTTTTAAATATACTTGGTATGGAACCAAAGTATGAATTATTATAAAATTATATCTCCAACTTTTTTTTTTTAATTTTGAGCGGGGTTTCATTAAATTGCTGAGACTAGAGTCTAACTTGCATCCCTCCTACTTCATCCTCCTGGGTTACTGGCATCACTATACACAGCTTGAATTTTTTTATATTGAATATAAAGATGAGCATAAAATTATGCTCATCTTCAGGAGGGTAACAAACCCAGTGCCCTGTACTTGCTGCCATCTCAATCAGTATGAACTAAGGTAAATAAGGGAGAAAGAGGACAAACTCTCAAAGACAAGTTTACGAGAAGGATAGAAATTTGGTAGTGCCAGTTCTAAGGTTTGGAAAAGTGTTCTCCAAAGTTTGATGTTTAAGGATGTAGTTCCAAGGGTGCTGCTATTGGGAGGTGGGTGAAGTTTATAAGGTGAAACTTACTGATGGTTTTTAGGGCATTTCTTGGAGATCATGTAACTGATAGACCCCTGGTGTTTCTTTGCACTTTTACATCCTGGCCAACAGCTGATCATTGCTTTGCCTATGCTTCTGCCATGATGTGCTCCTTTACTTCGAACTCAAAACAGCAAGGACAGTCAGTTATCAATTGGAATCTCCAGAACTACAATCCCAAATACAGAAATAAAGGAAAAACAAAAAGAAAAGGATGTTCCGTAAAAGGAGGGGTTTTTAGGTTTAGTTGCACATGGCAGTGGTGTCAAAGTCTTTAGAAAAGGCTGATGTCACGTTTCCTCCTCAAGATTTTGAATTTTATGTATTTGTAGAAATTTGAATTTGGGAAATTTTTAATCATATTAGGTGATTTTACCCTTCATCTAGGGATGAGATCCACTAATGTAGGGAGAAATCCATTAGCTGTGTATGTGGATTTGCCCATTATGGCATCACAACTTGGGAGGGTCTTGGAAAAAAGCTTTACCCTCTTAAAATCAATGGAAGGGTTTGTCACATAATCAGGCCTTGGGTTACATTGTTCTTGGAGGAAATGTCTTCTATATAGATCTGTCTTGGGTACTTGCTTTCATATTAAGAATTTGTTGCATTCAGTGTTTCCAGTTACTCCTAGTTAAATATGACTCATCACCTACACATACCAAAAAAGCATGAAAAATGCAGTTATGTGTAGCACGGCACCAATATATCCAAATTTATTCCATGATGAGAAATAAGGCCATTGAACTTTCATTTTCTAAACTAATTATAAGGTATTTATCCAAATCATTCCAGGTTTTCCAAAATACTTGTGTTGTCTTGCAAATATTCCTAATAGTAAAATGTACTAGAGCGATGTCAATGTAAAAATAATTTTGTATTTATTGCACAAATTTTCCTTCATTCTCTTGATGTCCTAGAAAATCTTCACGATTAGGGTGATCTAGCAAATCTATTTCAGTTTTGGAGTCAGCCAGTAATGATTCTGTGTTCGAGCCCAATCTAGTCTTTCAGTAGGTATGGAGATCTGAAAATTTTTTCACTTTCAAAAAGTCATAAACTTGGGCTGGAGTGGGGACTCAGCAGTTATGGTGCTGTCCTGCCATGCACAAGGAGGCAGGTTTGAACCCCAGCACCACATACAAAATGAAGTGTTGGAACAATGAAACCCACATGAAAAACTAAATAAAAGTGATTCTCTTTTTTTCTCACTGTACCTCTCTTTTTAAAAAAGTCGTAAAGTTCATTTAGAAGAAATGGAAAATGAAATATTGTAAAAGGAGCTCCGATTCTTCATGCTTCCCAGTATCCATCACCTTGGCATTGCTTTCCGTAGTTCCTGTTTATATGCAGAAGCTCTTTCCCCCTCTTTGGCTCTAGGATGGCTTAGCACTATTGCCAGTAGAATGCTGTGAATGTGACAGTTTACCAGTTTTATGCTTAGGCCCAACATTTCTTAAATGCATCTTCTTTTCTTTTCCAACCCCCACCCATTCAACAAATACTTATTAGAGAGAAGATGCCATGGGGAGGAGAATAAAAGTGTACTAGGGGACAGTCAACTGTCCTGTAGAAGTAGAGCTACAAGGTTAAATTACAGAATGTATTCCTGAAGGAGCCCAGTTAAATGGAAAGAATAGCTTAATTAAGGCTGACCTAAATTGCTCTTAATTGTAATCTAGCCATTTCAGTTATAAAGTGATAAATATTGGGTTGAATCGTTATGGTTGATAAAGCACATGCATTGCAATCAGGAGGACAGGAAAAATGAGATGCTGATTTCAGATTAACTGAGAAGCAGTAGGCATGCAGTAGGCATGCAGTAGGCATTTGGTTCCTCTGAGTTAATATTTACTGTCACTTCAGATGATTTTGAGTAACAGAAATGAGTATAATATGAAAACATGTTGAAAGCATTTCAGTTTCTATAGTACCCCACACCAAAGAACGAAACTGACAACTGTACTCTAAGCATTAAATTTAATTTACTGCTTAAGCATCTAAATGCTTGTGTTCAAAGTGTGGTCAGGTCTGCAGTCCATATGAGATTCATTCCTTCTTTGACTGCATCATCTATTATTACTTCTGTAATGGGGATGTGCCCCTGCAAGGTTGTAATTGGGAACTTGCTTATCTCGGGGCACTATCTATTTTCCTATTTGACCCAAAGGATAGACACTGAGATGAAAGTCATATTTCTTCACAGCTAACAGAAAAGGGGTTCCAGCTTGAGTTTTGGAAATAAGAGTCTCTTTACTAGCAAAAGAATACTCTAAGGAATACAGGTATGTCCTGATTTAGGTTTCATCTAAATAGATCATGGATTGGGACATTAGGGTTATCTTTCCCCAACTCTAGTTTCAGTTCCTTGCAGACACATTTTTAGTCACCCACTTAGCTTCTAGTATTGAAGGGAAAGGCAAAGGTGATCCTTGTTCTCTGGGTCCTCAGAGTTGTGAAAGACTAGTTGTCAAAGAACTAGGAAGATTATCCCCGTGAATTGTTTAATAGGTTTTTCCAAGGCAAACTCATTTCATGGAGACCGGAGGGCATAGCACACTGCCTGTTTAAGTGAGATTTTTGCTGTTTTGATAAAAAGACCTGAGAAGAATAGGAGGAAAAGTTTATTTTGGAGCTTACAGTTTCAGAGGTCTGAGCTCATGGATGGCTGACTTCATTTTTTGGGTTGAAGGGGAGGCAGATCATCATGACAGAAGGGCATGTGAAGAAAAGCAACTGAGACTATGGCACCAGGATGCAGAGAGAGGGAGAGAGAGATAGCAAGTGAGTGATCTGTGCACACCTGTCACAAAATGTGTACTCCAAAGGCAGACCTTCAACGACCCACCTGTTCTAGCCATACCCTACCTACCTAGAGTTACCGTCCAGATAATAATCCCTATCAGGGGATTAATGCCCTGATTAGTTAAGATGTTTAACCCAGTTGATTCACCTAAATTTTCTTGCATTGTCTCACACATAAGCTTTTGAGGGACACCTCTTGTCTGAATCATAATTGTGCCTCACAGTGGTGAAGGTCAGCCAGAACTTAGAAGAGTGGGATGTTTATGGATGAATTTCTCTTTTGGTAGGAAAACTTGACTTACTTGGCCCTTGAGTCAGACATGTTTCTTTTCAAGTCAGAAGTGATCCTCTCTGGCAAGGGATCAGGGGACAGGAAGAGGGAGGAAGAGAGGGATGTGTGCGTGGGGAGGATATTGGCCAAATTATAGGCCTCTATGACTGTGTGACAACAAGTCCCATCACTATGCACAACTGTAATGCACTAATAGAAAAGTATATTAAAAACAAAAGAAGTTATCCTCTATGGGCTTGTCAATATAAAAGCCTCTTTTTCATTATTATTATTATTATTATTTTTGGTGTAGAAGATTGAATCCAGGAGCACTCAACCACTGAGTCATAGTCCCAGCCCATTTTTATTTTTATTTTATTTTATTTTTAAGAGAGAAGGACAGTGAGAAAGAGACAGAAAATCAATTTTTATTGAGTCCTTCACATTGCTTTCATTGCTCTGACACTTAGTTGTATATGTGGGTGTTGGGGTTTGAACCCATGTACTTGCGCTGTAACCACTGAGCTGCTATTCCAGCCCCCTTTTTTATTTTGAGACAGTCTCACTAAGTTGCTACGGCTGACTTTGAACTTGAGATCCTCCTGCCCCAGACTCCTGAGCCACTGGAATTACAGGTGTGGGCCACCATGCCTGGCTAACTATTTATTTTATCAATAGTATTTGAACAATACACAAACTGATTCATAAGAGGCAAGATACAGGTGGATTTCAGGAAAAATGGTGTTCACTAAGGCCAACTTTTGAACCTATGAAAGTGTATTGATGAAACGTCATTTTTTTCTGGGGAGCGTCCTCTGCTGGTGTTACATTCTGTTCCCATCAACCATGAAAGGAGTATTTTACACTGATAGAAGCAATGGAAAACCAGGAATACAATGGCACGTGTGTTTCTAATTTTGATGGAATGGAGAATTTCATGACCTGAGTGTACAGATTTTAGTGTTATGATGTTATTTTTCTCAGTTGAGTCAAATTTAATTTTTGGAAACAGGTAAATTCATTTTATTATTGTTGTTATTATTTTGGTACCAGGCATTGAAAACATGGGTGCCTAACCATGGAGTCATATCCCCATCCCTTTTTAAGTTGAGATGGGGTATTGCTAAGTTGTTTATTGCCTTTTGAAGTTGCTGAGGCTGACTTTGAACTTGTTATCCTCCTGCTTCTGCCTCCCAAGTCTCTGGTATTACAGGTGTTTGCCACTGCATCCCGCCAGATAAATTTGTTTTTTTTTTTTTTGTTTGCTTTTTTAAAGAGAGAGGGACAGTGAGAGAGAGAGAGAGAGAATCAATTTTATTTTAGTTTTTCACTTGGCCTTCATTGCTCCAACGCTTCATTGTGTACGTGGTGCTGGGGTTTGAATTCATGTACTCGCGCATGCCAGGCAAACGCCGTAACCACTGAGCCACTGCTCCAGCCCAAATAAATTTGTTTTTATTTTTTAAGAAAGAGAAAGGGAATGACATTTTTAAAAAATATTTCATCTGGTTTTATCTTCTACAACACTGAGTAGTGTATGGGGTGCTAAGGAATGAACCCAGGTTCTCACACATGGCAGATAAACACTCTACCACTGAGTCACTTCTCCAGTCCCAAGGTAAGTTGTTTTCATGATCTATTGAGATGATGGGAAAGCACCACATTTAAGATATGAAAATATTTCAAAGTTAAGTCAAAGGGACTGGAGCAGTGGCTCTGCAGTTTTGGTGCATGAGGACCTGGGTTCAAACCCCAGCACCACATACACAACTAAGTGTCTGAGTAACAAAAACCAGATGAAAAACTAAATAAAATTGATTCTCTATATTACTGTGTGTCTCTCTCTCCCTTTAAAAAAAAAAGGTAAGTCAAAGAAGGACTTGCTTTTTGCCCTTGTGCCAACGCTGATTCAGTAATGAAGGAAGGGAAAAGGAATTTTATTGTTTGTTTGTGAAGGAGAAATACAGGGAACTCCTGTCCTATAGGCTGTGAAAGTGGAACCTTAATTAGTTGAATCTTAGATGACACACTAGCTGTGCCTTGTAGGAATTGTATCCTTGAGGGATAAGCTTTTCTTAGAACTTTATTTGCCATTCGTGAAATTTTAATTTTTATTACTATTATGTAAAAGCTGAGGAAGAGACAATCTAGGACAAGAAGAATGTGAATCTTGCAGTTCCCATGGTTAGAGAGGGGAGAGTGGGGCAAAAATTCACTTTTAAAATGAACTGCTGTGGGTTATGTTCAAACTATTGAATTGGGCCCCTGTCATATTTTTTCCATTGCCAAATTTTATGGGCAATGGGCAACTAAATCTGCAAACTGTTTTCTGCTAGAATTAAAGATTTTATTTGTTTGTTTTGGTTTGGTTTTTTAACCTGCTTTCATTTTTCTTTTGGAAAATAGGAGGGATGGAGAGGCAATTGCAGCCTTGGTGGCAACCTGGATTAAGCATATTCTTTTTTTTTTTTTTAAAGAGGGACAATGAGAGAGACAGAATGAGAGAAACAACTTTATTTAGTTTTTCACATGGCCTCAGTTGCTGTAACACTAGTTGTGTATGTGGTGCTGGGGTTTGAACCCAGGCCCTTGTGCTTGCCAGGCAAGCGCTGAAACCACTGAGCCACCACTCCAGCCCAAGCATATTCTTGTACAGTAGTTGATATTTGATTTAAAGTTGCACAAAATCATTTTAAACTATGATGTTTGCTCTTATCCTGTTTTTCCTTCTTGCCATGGTACCACAAAAGTTCTCAAGTACATTATCTCTTTGTAGGCTCAGTTTAATGCTGGTTCTGCGGATACTCCTCTTGAAAAAAGAGAGAGAGAGAGAAAGACAATGAGAGAGAGAGAATCAATTTTTATTGAGTTTTTCACATGGTTTTCATTGCTCTGACACTTTGTTGTGTACATGGGTGCTGGGGTTTGAACCCATGTACTTGTGCATGCCAGGCAAGTGCCATAACTGCTGAGCCACCACTCAAGCCTGTGGATACCCTTTTGAGGGGAGCAATTTGCAAATATCTCACCACAATGCAGTAGGATTTCTTGGCAAAATGTATGCAGATAAATCACACCTTTTTAAAGGTATGGTTTATCCTTCCTGTTTTCCTTGAAGTTTGGAGTCTCCAGAATGCATATAACTTCCGTTGGATATGCAATGCTTTGATCACTTTTTGGATTATTACTGCAAAAAAGTAGTCCAATATTACTTTGCATTGCAATAGGGACATTGTATTTTAAGATTAGCTCTTTTAAAAGTATTCTAGTTATTTCTGAAATCATTTCTCTTCTGGTGGAAAAGGCCTGACTCATGCAGAGGTGTCTACCAGGAAAAGCTAATATCTACAGATTTCTATGACTCAGACCATTTGGGTAAAATCTAGTTGTCTGATGACATTCATCAGAAAGGTATATTTTTGCATAGTCTTTTTTTTATGGTAGACTTCCTTTTTGTCTTTTGATTAGATTGTTTTGAGTGCCAAAGGAACAGTTTTGAATCACTTGATTAATAGTGCATTGGAAACATGACCCTCAAAAATGGGGCTTCATGAAATTCACCAAGGCACACTCCCATAGTAAGCATCTCATGGAAGTGTTTTAACAGGAATAGCCCAATGCTTCAGGATGGATGATGAACCCATAGGATTTTTCTATGCACTTGACAGTGGTTAACCCAGAAGTGAAAACTCTGTTATTTGATCATTTTCTCACTCTCCTCAGTGTGAAAATGCTTTGTATTGGTCTGAATCAAACTGCGATATTAGATGCAAGACAAACAGTTTGTTCTTTCTTTTTTTTTTTATTGAGTTTTTCACATGGCTTTCATTGCTCTGACACTTAGTTGTGTACTTGGGTTGCTGGGGTTTGAACCTGTGTACTTGCGCATGCTGGGCAAGCGCCATAACCACCGAGCCACCGCTCCAGCCCCAGTTTGTTCTTTCTTGATAATCTTGGTTGCACTTTATGCACTCCTGATTTCTCTGTTACCACATAATTATCAGTTTTCTGATATCTGGGTCAGTGCATGATTGCCACCTGCTTTGATGTGCACATAGCCTGTGTTAGTGCCAGTATCTTCAAGGGCATGCTTAATGTCCTTGTTCTTAGCTGTGATAATTCCTCCTTCTTTCCAGATAGGCCTTTGTGCATGTTCTATCTTGAAGGCATATTTTGAATCAGTATAATTATTTATCTTCTTTCCTTTGGTCAGTCAGAGCTCTTGTCAGATATTTTGCATTTGTTTTCTGGGCTGATGCTTTTAGTAGATGAGCCTTAGTCTTTCGATGTCTGTTGCTCCATTACTGCAGAGTGTCCAGATATCCACTGACCACTGCCCGTTGACTTGTATCTACAAGTGAAGAGGCTAAGTGATAGGCTAATCAAGCAAATCCTACTTGAAGAGTCTATAATTATTCTGAGCAGTCATGCTGTATTGTTAACACCATCTTGACCCTTGAAATTCTGCTGTTTCAGAACTTTCTGTACTGAAAACAGGGGTCATTGTGATGAGAGCTAGCAGTAGAAATTCCAATCCAGAAGAAGAGTTATGAAGTGAGAGGTCAAGATTAGGTCTGGATTTTTTTTTTAAATTTATGTTTTGTTTTTGGGAGCAACCCTGAAGTTTCTTAATCATGAGCCACTTTACCAATATTATTGATTGATTGATTGAGAGAGACAGGGTCTTCCTAAGTTTCTTATGGCCCTGATATATTGCTGAGGATATTCTTGAAATTATGATTCTTCTGCCTTAGCCTCCTGAGTCACTGAAATTAGAAGTATGTGCCACCATGACCAACTAAAGACTTGGTATAAATTCAAGCTGGTGGAAGTCCATGGAACTTCATAAATCAATCAGTAGAAGTTGTTCAGCTTTTGCCTTCAGAAACAGGGAATTTGAAACTATGCTGAAGAGTCTATTCCAGGTTCTTGTAGTCCATTTGTAAAACTACACAGAGATGTCTATGGGTGAGAATTTGCCTAATTTCTTAATTTATTAATATATTTTTTCAAGCTATAGCATAATGTCAACATTTATTAAGTGGCATTGTTATGTAAAAATGAGCTATTTACTTTTTCCCATTTTCTGTTTGTGTCAGTTTGAGTGCCAGTGGGGCACCAAGATAATATTAATAGGGTATTATTCAATCCCCATGTATACGTATTTTGTGATATATAAGTTTTGCTGTTAAGTGTTCTGATCATAGCATCATGGTCTGATAGAATACATGTGAGTATATCTACTTTTTAATATTTTCTGATATTTTCTATGTGAATAAGAATATTGGAAAAGGATCCATGCACTGCTAAGAAGGTATACTCATTCATTTGGGGTGGAATACTCTATAGATGTTTCCTAAATATATTTGATTTATGGAGTTATTTTGGCTGAAGATCTCTTTATTGCTTTTGCTTTGATGATCTGTATATTGGTGGTAGAGGAATATTAAAGTCTCCCATTATTATCTTTTTGGGTGCATAAGTGGCTTTATGTCATGGATTTGTTTTTCCCACACACTTGGTAGCATTGGTGTATGGATCATAGATGCTTACTGTGCTTATTATGTCTTCCTCAGATATTGTTCCCTGTACTATGGTGTAGTGATCTTTATCTCTTCTGATTACATTTTTGTTGAAATCTACTTTTTAAACCATAAGCCTGGTAGATTTTTTTTCATCCTTCGCCTTTAATCTGTAGATGTGTTTTGCTGACAAATGGGTATCCTGTAAGCAGCATATTGTTGGGTATTTTTTATCCAGTGCACTGATATGTGTCTTTTTATTGGTGAGTTGAGGCCATTCACATTCAGTGTTAGAACACGTATGTGGTTGTGGTTCATACTCACATTTATTAGTGAGTTCTGCATTGTGTTTTGATTGCATGCACTTTCTTGAATTTCATCTGTGGGTTTTGAGGATTGTTTGCTGTTCTTCTATCTGGTGATTATCTTTGTGAATTCTTTGTAATGCTGTCTTTTTGTTCATACATGCTTGCCAGTATGATCTTATTATGAAATGTTCTTGGTTCCCCCTTCAAATTTAAAGCTGAGTGTTTCTGGGTGTAGTATTCCCATCTGAAGGATGTGGTCATTCAGAGACTGAAAGATCTCCTTGTAGGAATTTCTTGCTTCTAAGGTCTGAGTTTAAAAGTCAGAGATGATTCTTATTGATTTCCCTCTGAAAGCGATTTGGCATTTCTTGTTTGCAGCTTTTAATATTCTTTCATTGATTTCCCTTTTATACATTTTGAATATAATATGTCTTGGTGAACTTCTCATTTGATTAGGCTTATTAGGTGTCTTATATGCTTACTGGATGAGCATATCTGACACTATTCTATTGTGGGAGCAATTTTCTGTACCTATTTCTTTAAGAATGTCCTTTCTGCCATTTATGTGTGTTTCAGTTTCTTCTTGCATCACAATTACTCTTAGATTATTTCTTTTGATTTCATCCCAGAAATTCTGAAAATTCTGCTCATGTTCTGTGAGTTTTATTTGTTTTTTTGTCATCCAAGTGCTCTAGCTTACTCAGCCTAGCCTCCTTGTCTGAAGTTCTTTCTTCAAGAACTGAGGTTCTTGTTAGAATGGCAAAAATGAAAAATACAAACAACGACAGATGCTGGAGGGGCTGTGGGAAAAGAGGAACACTCCTACACTGCTGGTGGGACTGCAAACTGGTTCAGCCACTATGGAAAGCAGTATGGAGAATCCTCAAAAAATTAAGGATGGAACCACCTTACGACCCAGCTATCCCACTCCTGGGAATTTTCCCAAAAGATTTAAAATCAGCGTATTATAGTGATGTGGCTTCATCAATGTTTATAGCAGCTCAATTTACTATAGCTAGATTATGGAACCAACCCAGATGCCCCTCACTTGATGAGTGGATACAAAAGCTTTGGTTCATATATACTATGGAATACTACTCGGCCATCAGAGAAGGCGATATTATAGCTTTCGAAGTCAAATGGATGGAGATGGA
>PVKS010041413.1:0-16031 GCA_004027875.1 Aplodontia rufa
CCAATTCATGTCCCTCCTCTGCCCAACACTCTAGGGACATTCTATGAGCCTCAAAACCAAGCCCATTGCTCTATCCTAGCACGCAAGCCCCTGCCCACCCCTGCAGCCTGGCCTCCCTCCCTCTCGGCCCTACTGATCTGGACTCCAGCCTCACTTCCTGCCTGCAGTTCTTGGACCACACCAGACACATTCCCACCCCACAGCCTTTGCCCCAAAGGTTCCCTCTGTCTGGAATGCTCTTCTCCCAGATATCTACAAGGCTTGCTAATTTCCTTCATTCAGAGATCTGCTCAAAGCCTCTGCAGAGAAGCATGCTCTACCCACCTTAGCTAAGATAGCACCTCACCTCAAATCTTTTTTGCACGCGCACGCACGCACGTGTATGTGTGTGTGTGTGTCCACATGATACTGGGGATGGAACCCAGGGGCGCTCTCCCATTAAGCCACATCCCTACCCCCTTTTATCTTTTATTTTGAGACAGGGTCTCACTAAGTTGCTGAGGCTGGCCTTGAACCTGAAACTCTCCTCTCAGGCTTCTGAGCATCTGGGATGACAGGAATGTGCCACCGCAACCAGCTCTCTCCACCAATCTTTATCCCCTTAACTTTCCTTGGTAACAGTTGTTGACACTTTGATACTTGCTTATTTCTTTGTCATGTTTACCACCTGTGTTCTTCCACTACAGTGGAAGCTACCCAAGGACAGGGACTTTGCTTATATTGTCCACCAGTATCTTCACTGGCTCTTCAATAGTGTCCGGCTCGTGGTGAGTGCTTAGTAAATGACTGTGGAGAAATTAACCAAGGAAGGTCATGCTTCCAAAGGAGGAGGCAGGTGCAGGAATAGACTGGATCTCCCACCATCCCTCTATCCCTGTCCTTCTCTCCAACCAACTTGGACTCCTCCGTTTCCCTGTACTTTCTACCACCAAGTCTTTGCCCACACTGCTCCTCTGATTGGATGTACTGTTTCTCCACCCTTTCAGTGTCTCACGGTCTTCTCAATTTTTACAAATCCTGCTCAAAACCCACTTCCACCAGAAAGGATCCCCAGACAAATCCTCACATACACCCCAACCCCTGTCTCTTTCCAACACTCTCATGACATTGTTTCTGCCTGGAATCACCCAAGTCATTTTTGGTTGTAAGTGACAGAAATCCTTCTCAAATTGGCTAATGTTAAATAAATAAATAAATAAAAGCTGTTGGCTTCTGGAACTGAGTTCATTGCAGAATCCAGAAGGCAGCCGTGTGATAGCATGAGAACTCGAATTCTCTGTCTCCATTTCTCTGTTCCTGTTTTCCTTTCAATTTCATTTTCAGAGAACCTCTCTGCTTTTGGTGGCAGAGATGGCTTCCAGCAACTGTGGACTATAATTTACCCATTTAGAAACCCTGTGGAGTGGGCCCTTTCTCTAATAGTTCCAGCAAAAATCCCAGGGGAGGCCCTCATTGGCCTGCCTTAGGTCACATTCTCAACCATGGGCCAATCACTGTAACAAGAGAGAGGAAGAG
Organism: Aplodontia rufa; assembly: GCA_004027875.1. Taxonomy (NCBI): domain Eukaryota; kingdom Metazoa; phylum Chordata; class Mammalia; order Rodentia; family Aplodontiidae; genus Aplodontia; species Aplodontia rufa. The sequence continues at coordinate 1,516 of PVKS010041413.1, forward strand.
TTCTCATTGGCCAGGCCTGGTCGGGTGCCTGCCTCTGAAGTGGGTGTGGGGCTTGCCTGACTTCAGCTCTGAAGAACCAAGAGGAGATTCTTCCCCAAATGAAAATGGGGAAATCACCAATGAGGTGGCAAAACCCCAGCCCTAACTAGGGATGCCTCTGTTGGAGCACTTCCCACCCTCCCACCAGGAACTTGAGTGTTTTCTTAGCATGTGTTTCCCCCTGAACCTGTGAATTCACTAGGGGTGAAGTCCAATATCCAGCCAGGGTCTAGCTCGTGGTCAGTGTCACAAAGCCTGTGCTTGATGAATACCAACATCCTTTCCTCCTCTCCTTGAGGCCCCCCAGATTCCCTTTGTACTCAATCCATGACTTGGCCAGTTCTGGGGGGCCCCTGGTCAGTGGATCATGCAATGGACTGGCCAGAGGAAGCACACTCAATCCCCAACTTCTGTTCTAACTCCTGGGGCAGAGGATGTCCCACAGCAGGATCAAGAGGTCACATTCTCAGCCTACAACATTGGTGTGACCTTGAAACAGCCTCTTCCCCTCTGAGCCTCACTGATCGCCTCTGTTAAATAGGGGCAGGGAGAGTCATCCACCCAAGAAGCATTTCCTTCTTTTCAGCCTGTCACTTACCTCTGTAACATTTGCTCTCTGTCTGGGTACCACCTGTGCTGCCAGTTACATAATATTTTGAAACACAAATAAATTATTTCAAAACCAAACTTTAGATCCCTCCATAAATGGAAAATCAGTATCTGGTGCCATAAATAGAAACTAACCATAAAAATAAGTACAATGAAAACAAAGCATGTCATTCAATTCTAGCCAAATCCGGTTGCCTGCTCAGGGCTCTGGAGGCCTATTCTCTGTTAAAACGGGAAGTAAGTATTACAGGAGGTGTTAAAAACACACTGGCATTCCAACAGAGACTTTCTCCCTCATAATAAGCTGAAGGAAAAGTGGAAAGGGAGGAAGGTTCTCGCTCTGGGCTCTGCTGATGTATGCTTAGTGTGGCTCCACCGGGCAGCAGCGAAGCATGCTGGGGTGCATTCAGCCTGCTCTTAGGAAGCCATGGACCTACAAGCCTTTCCTATGGAAGGGCTACACTTCCCCCCTTACAGGCCAGGTGGAGAGCTCAGAGATGGAGCTCCGGTTTAGGGCTCCAATTTATGTTTCAGGGTCGGACGTACAACTGTGTGCCCCTTAGAAACACTGGCCACTCTAGTTTGGATCTTGAATGCTCCCCAGAGGCCCATGTGTTGAAGCCTTGGTCATCAGCCTGTGGCACTGTAAGAAGGTGAGGCCTAGAGGAAGTAAGTTAGGTCACTGGGGGCATGTGTTCAAAGGACAGATTGGGACCTAGGTCCCTTTTGACTTTTTCTTTCCTTTCTAGACACCCCAAGGAGAGTGGCTTTGCTCCACCACATGCTCCCCAGTGATTCACCACAGGCCCGAAAGCAATGGGCCAAGTGACCATGGACTGAAACCTTGAACCAAAACAAACCTTTGCTTCATTTGAAGTTGATTATCCCTGGTATCTGTTGCAGGAATGGAAAGCTGGCTCACGCGCTGGCTGTGTAGCAAAGGCCAGAGAGGATGAACTGACCAGATCTCAGGCCTCGGGGCCCACCTGATGCTCAGTCCCAACTGTCCACACTAAGCCCAGGCTAGGGAACAGCAGTGCAGTTCATTTGCATTAATTTACATAAATTTGCATGAAGAGAATTTCTGGAAAGCCAAAAAAACAAAGTGGTGGGAACCAGATAGATGAAAAATGCAGTGAGAAATTAGACTCTGCAGTATACCTTTTCATATTTTTGAGCTATATGAATGCATGACTCAAATTTTATGTATGTATGTATGTATATCCTGGGGATTTAATCCAGGGACTCTCTACCACTGACTACCTCCCCAGTCCTTTTCATTTTTTTATTTTGAGACATGGTCTTATTAAGTTGCCTAGGCTGGTCTTGAGCTTGTCATCCTCCTGCCTCAGCCTCCCAAATTGCTGGGATTAGAGGTGTGTACTAGCACTCCTGCAACCAGTGCCTAACTGGTTGTGGATTGCCTGGCTCAGGGATTAATGAAGGTGAGAGAGAAATAAACTACTTTTTTGTTTAAAGCAATTCTCAAGTTTTTATGTTATAAAGAAGGTTCATGTTATTATGTTAAGCACCTGAATCTAAGACTAAGTAGTACAGCTGCCACCCAGCAAACATTCTCCTCTTTTTCTATGCTGGCAGATTTTCAGCTTGTTCCTCATCTACCCCTCTCATCTTCACTTTCCTTGAGAAAATTCTGAGTGACCTAAATAAATCATGGTGATTTAGAGATGGACATATGATCTACTTCTGGCCAATGAGACATGAGAGAAAAATCTGTTCAGGAAGGACTTCTCATAGGGTTTCTTCAAAAAAAGAAAAATATGTGGAAGAAACAGTCCTTTTCTGCATCTGTACTTTGCTGAGTGAGGATGTGATGCCTGGATCTGTGGCAGCTGTCTTGCGACTATGAAGAGAGCTGCTGAAAACAGTGGAAAGAGAAAAAAACACCTGAGTTGCTGACAAAGTTATTCAAATAACAAGTGCTTGACTCATTGTACATCTGGGCTTTTTTTTTTTTTTTTTTAAGAGAGAGAGAGACAAAGAATCGTTTTCCACGTGGCTTTCGTTGCTCCAAGACTTCGTTGTGTACGTGATGCTGGGGTTAGAACTTGCGTACTTGTGCATGCCGAGCAAGGGCTGTAACCACTAAGTCACCGCTCCAACCCTGGGCTTCTTGTTATTTGATAACAAATTCCCTTCATGCTTAAGCTATTTTGGTTTGTGTTATACTTGCATGTGAAGGTATTTAAGCTGATGTATTTTCCTTTTTAAAGCACTCTCTTCTTATTTCATAAAAGAAATCTTTTACGACTAATAAATGAATTCAGCTAAATTGTAGAAATACAAAACATACACAAAAATCAGTTCCATTCGTGTACATTAAGAAAAGGATTCTAAGTGTATACTAGCACTCCTGCAACCAGTGCCTAACTGGTGAATAACCACATGGAAATCATTTACTTCAGTAATCATTAGGAAATCAAAATGGCTGGCTACTATCAAAAAAAAAAAAAAAAACCAAAATAACAAGTTTTGGCAAACAAGTGGAGAAAATGGAGCTTTTGTGTATTGTTGACGGGAATGAACCATGATACAGCCTCTGTGGCAAATAGTACTGCAGTTTCTTAAAAGATCGAACACTTATTTAGCATATGAGCCAGACACAGTGGCACACACCTATAATCCTAGCTACTCAGGATACTGAGGCAGGAGCATCACAAGTTTGAGGCCAACCTCAAAATAAAAAATAATTAAATAAAAACGTCTGGGGATGTAGCTCAGTGGCAAAGCACCCCTAGCTTCAATTTAATCCCCAATACAAAAAAAAAAAAATTAGCACATGAGCTAGTAATTCCACTCCTACGTATATACCCAAAAAAATTGAAAGCAGGATGTCAGATATTCATACGTTCATGTTCACAGCAACATTATTCACAATAGCTAAAATGCGGAAGCAACACAACCGAAAACAGAAAAATGAATAACCAGGGTTTCTCCACATCTGCTGGTGGCTGGTGGTTGGGATCTGCATAGGCTGCAGGCCTCAGCAGCTGAGGAAACCCTTTCTTCTCCACTACCCTGAGTGAGGTGTTGCAGCTCTTTATGGTGGGCTATGCTCTCCAGGGTTAGAGCAGACCGCATCAGCTCACTATCAAGTTCTCCTTTCTGGATTCTTGTCTTGCAAATTCAAAGAATGAAATCCACAGACGAGGATGAGTGAGTGTAAGAGTAGGATTTATTCAAGTGTGAACAGAAATAAGTCCCAGAGGCTGAGAAGGGAACTGATGGGGTTGCTACTTGAGCTGCTAGTCTAGGGTTTATACACCACTTGGGTCGACACTATTGGTCCAAATTTACACTAATCAGGGTTTGGAAATGTGCGAATGGTATTGGTTAACCCTTGAATCTAAACTTAAAGCAGGTCTGCCCTACCTTCCTTGTCTTGTGGCTCCTCAGGAAGTGAGACATTGAGGTGGCAGCTGGTAGATACCTCCTCACCAGCTCTGGCTGGGCCACCGCAAGGTGACAGATCGACATGCCCAGGCTTGCCTCAGCCCTGGCTCGCGGCATCTCAGGCCCACCTGGCATAGTTGGCTCTGAGCAACTGCAGCTAGTGCTCACCACCTGTGGCCCAGCCTGACAGGGCCCTATCCAGAGCTCTGGGACAAGGACCTGGCTTCATGTCCAGTGGAATATCCAGCCTTTATTTATTTTTGATACTGGGGAGTGAACTCTGGGGCACTTCACCACTGAGCCACATGCCAAGCTTTTTTTTTTTTTTTTTTGGTACCAGGGATTGAACCCAGGAGTGTTCAACCACTGAGCCACAACCCCAGCCCTTTTTATTTTTATTTGCAAACAGAGTCTCACTAAGTTGCTAGATTGCTTACGCTGACCTTGAACTTGCAATCCTCCTGCCTAAGCCTCCTGAACTGCTGGGATAATAGGTGTGTGCCACCATTCCTGGCTATTCAGTCTTAAAAAAAAAAGAAAGAAAGAAAGAAAAGAAATTCTGAAACCTGCTACAACATGGATGAATTTTGAGAACATTATGCTAAGGGAAATAAGCCTGTCACAAAAGAGAAAGATACTGTCTGATTTCACTTCTACAAGATTCTTTTTTTTTTTTTGTATAATCTTTTCTTTTTATATCTCATTTAACAGAACTCTTATTTGCCTCAATAGTTTAATGAACTGTGAATTGCTCAGCTATAGCTAATATAGGTCTCCAGTATGTTTTTACAAGATTCTTAAAGCAGAAAATAGAATGGTGATTGCCAGGAGCTGGAAGAGAAAGGGAACCAGGAGTTACTATTTAATGGGTTTGGAGTTCCATGTTGAAAGATGAAGAGTTTTAGAGATGAACAGTGGTAATGGGTGTACAACAGTGTGAATGTTCTTAATACCCCTGACCTTACATTTAAAAATTGTCACATGGTACTTTACTATTTTATCATATGCCTATTTTATTAAAAAAAATCTTTAAAGATTATAGAATTAGAACAGTACCGTCTTCTTTTGGTTTCTGGGACACTACACACTCCTGGCTTTCCTCCTAATTCAGGGTCTCTTCCTTCCCCATCCTGTCCATCAGCCCTTCCCCTGCCTCCTGACCTCTCAATGGTGACCTCCTCATGGTTAAGTCTTAAATCCTATTTTTAAAAATTAATCTCTGCTGCTCTTTGGATGGTCACATGCAAACTAAGAGTTTAAAATGAAACATGTAGGGCTGGAGCAGTAGCTCAGCAGTATCAAGCTTGCTTGGCATGCGTGAGGACCTGGGTTCAAATCCCAGCATCACATACACAACTAAGTGTCAGAGCAATGAAAAGCAGATGAAAAGCTAAATAAAGTTGATCCTCTCTCCCTCTCTCTCCATCTCTCTCTTTCTCTCCCTCCCTCTCTCTCTCTCTCTCTAAAAAAAGTGCTACATGTACTTTACTGGATCTCAAATTTACTTTTCCAGTCTCAACCTCTCCCCCTGAGCACCAACGGACTTCTTGATGTCTGGACTCATATCTGATCAGCACCCCCAACCTGGCGTGTCAGCAATGACCTTCTTATTTATCCTTCCCCACCTCCACGACCTGTCTCTCCTCCATTATTTCAGTAAAAAACTCAACCATCCACCCAGCTCATGCCAAGAGCACCCTCAATTCTTCCTTTGACACCTGTGCTGAACGCATCAGAAGATTCCATCAACTCCACCTACTCGATGCCTCAGTCCAACTACGTGTCTCCATGTCCGGGGCCATCGTTCACATCTGTCATCTCCCGTCCACATTACTACAGCAACCTCTTTACCATCATCCATGTTCTGAGCACCTACTTTGTCCCCCTCAAATCAGAAGCAACCAGAGTAATATTTTTAAACTTAAAATCTGATACAGTTACTCCACAGTTTAAAACCCTAAAGTAGCTACCTAGTGAGTTCAGAATAAAATCCAAAGTAATTACTGTGGCCAACAAGGTCTTGCATGGCCCATCCCCTGCCGACATCACGGACCTCACCTTCTACCACCCTTTCCCCTTTCCTCTGTGTTCATGGCACTGGCCCCCTTACTATTCCTCAGATGTGCCAAGCTCTTCTTTACCTCAGGGCCTTTGTATGCCCTGTCCTTTCTGCTTAGAATGCTGACTTCTCATTCTTCACCTTTCATTTTAAAATCAACCCCTCATTTTGTAAAGCAGGGATCAGCAAACGATGGCCCATGCTCCAAATCTGGCCCACTGCCTGTTTTTATAAATAAAGTTTTATTGGAACAGAGTTGTATTAGTCTGTCACCACTATACTGAAATACCCGACACAGTCTACTTAGAAAAAGAAGTTTATTTATCTCACAATTTTGCAAGGACATTGTGCCAGCATGGGCTCAGTTCTGATGAAGTCCCCACTGTGGATTTTAGGAGCATGTTTTAGGGCAAGAGGTTACATTGCCAGGAAGGGGAGACGGAGGGAGGGATGGTGGGACCAGGCTTGCACCCTTTATAACAATGCTCTTGAGAACATCCCCATGAGAAATGCCTTAATGCCCTTGCAGCTCAAGTTCCCCCAAATCCGAGGACCTCCCACCAAGCTTCACAATTTTTTTTTAAGAGAGAGGGTAAGAGTGAGAGAGAGAAAGGAAGAATCAAAATTTTAATAGAGAGGGACAGTGAGAGAGACAGAGAGAGAGAGAGAGTCAATTTTATTTAGTTTTTCATGTGGATTTTGTTGCTTCAACACTTTGTTGTATACATGGTGCCAGGGTTCGAACCTGAGTTCTTGCACATGCCAGGCAAGCGTAACCACTGAGCCACCACTCCAGCCCCTATTTTATTTTATTTTGTCTGGGTTTCTGTTTTCTGACACTCAGTTGTATATGTGGTGCTGGGGTTTAAACCCAGGTCCTCAGTGCTGTAACCACTGAGCCACCACTCCAGCCCCAAGCTCCACCTCTTTAAAGGTCCAATAGCATCCCCCAATTACGTTACCCTGAGGACCAAGCCACCAATCATCTGAATTCTTGGAGGACACCAGAACCATATCAAAACCATAGCAATAGTCATGCCTGTTCATTTACATATTGTCTATGACTGCTTTCTCCACATCAGGGCAGAGCTAAGAGTTGTGACAGAGACAGGATGTTCCGCAAAGCCTGAAATTTACTATCTGACCCTTTACAGGAAATGTTTGCTGACTCCTCATCTAAAGAGAGCTTCCTGCTTCTCAAGGTCGTCCCTATTGCCAATCACCACTCTCTTTTCTTTATTTTTTTTTAATATTTTTAAAGAAAGGATAGTGAGAGAGAGATAAAGAGAGAGAGAATCACTTTTATTTAATTTTTCATGTGGCTTTCATTGCTCCGAGACTTGGTTGTGTACGTGATGCTGGGGTTTGAACTCCGGACTCACTCGTGCCGGGCAAGAACCGTAACCACCAAGCCACCGCTCCAGCCCCACCAACTCTCGTTTCTTACATGACACTTAAAACAATCTGAAAGTGTGTGTGTGTGTGTGTGTGTGTGTGTGAGAGAGAGAGAGAGAGGGAGGGAGAGAGAGAGAGAGATTGCAGAGAAAATTCAGACACAAAAGCGTCCCTGAAATGAAGTTTTACAAGAGATTTCAGGTTTTAGAACAATAAATCACCAAAGGGGGAAAAAACAGCAGATATTTCAATGGGAAAAATGTTACCAAGGGATTAATCTGTCCAAGATAGAAAAAAAACAGCAACTTTCTCACATGATTATTCTATCCACAAAGGTATTCACATATTTTAAGACATAGTATTTCTGGTCAGGAATCAAGTTCTTTTTGTTAGGAAATCGGTAACTTAGGAAAGGTTCAAAGCTTCATTTACTGGGGATTTAAAACTGAACAGGGTAGCCCTGGTTTTTTTCTCAGGGTACCAAATGCTTTTATAATTTGACTATGAGTTTGATTCCCCAAAATCATCAGTCCCCAGCTCTCTGCCCACTATTGAATATTGCATTCTCCTTGGAGGAGAAATTGGGTCTGATGGTTGTGTGCCTTTTGGCATCCAAGACAGAGGCATCTCTCCAGTACCAGTGCCCAGCACAGGTCTGACTCACATCAGGAGAAATATAAAAGACTTTTAGATGAAAAAAACAAAACAAAACCAAAAAACCTCACCCTCACCCAGATGACTGGATGTGCAGGTGTCCTACAGAACGCCATGCACCATCTTCACATCATTCCAGGTTAGGTGATTCTTTGGTGATTGACAGACTCATAGAACTGTGTTCCAATAAAGCTTTACTTACAAAAGCAAGTGGTGGACCAGATTTGGAACATGGGCCATTGTTATGAGCTGTTAAATGCCTCTGTAAGTTGTAACCAGACTGATAATAATACAAATAATTCTTGTCATAGAGATGCAAATAAATTTTATCTATTCGAGGTGCAGCTGATTACCTCCAGTCCTTCCACAAGAAAAGCTTTGCATCCTCAGCAAATTAATGTCAGCATTCCTCATTAATTACATGACTTCTCTTTGAACTGGTTTTCAACGTCTTACTAGTTTCCTCATAAATTAAGTTAACTAGGGGCTGGAGCGGTGGCTCAGTGGTTACGGTGCCTTGCATGCACGAGTATGCGAGTTCAAACCCCAGCACCACATACAATGAGTGTCCGAGGAATGAAAGTCACGTGTAAAACTGAATAAAAATTGCTTCTCTCTCTCTCTCACTGTCTCCTCTTTCTTTAAAAATTAATTAATTAAGTTAACCAAAATCTTTGACATGTCTTTATTTTATATTTGGAAAACAGACAATATTTCATGCTTCTGTAAAAAATATCTTCCAACACATACAATTCCTTTTGTTAAATATTTGTTTAAAGAATGTTGGAACCAGGGTTGGAGATTTAGCTCAATGGCAGAGTGCTTGCCCAGCAGATGCAAGGCCCCTGGGGGGAAAAAAAGAATGTTGGAATGAATAACTGTTCTTGTAGTCCCCTGCATTTCCTTATGGTACTAATCATTGATCATGTTTAATCGTACATTTATTTGTCATTTGTTTGTATAATAGATGTCTCGTCTCCCTTGCCTGTAGCTTCAAAAACAAAAGAATCTTGTCTGCCTTGCTTACCGTTACGTTCCCTTGAGGAGCACGGTGTCTCCTGCCACATAGCAGCTGATCATATGTATGTGTAAGTGTATGCATGTATTTACAGTTATACATATATTTGGAAATACATGTTTACATGTATGTATCCACATAGAGAGTCCCCAGAGAGAGACGTGAGGGTGGGCGAACAGAATGGGCTACGTGCTGCCTAGTTTAGAATAGCCCAGACAGCGCTTTGAAGCTTCCAGCCCAAGATGGAATCTTTGGCTGGTGCAATGGCGCATGCCATTGGGAAGTTGAGGCAGACAGACTGCAAGATTAAAGTCAATCTGGGCAATTTAGTGAGATCCTGTATCAGAATAAAAAATTAAAAGGGCTGGGAGTAGCTCAGTGGTAAAGCACCCCTGGGTTCAATCCCCAGTGGGAGGCGATGGGAGGGATGGAATCTTTTAAGGAAGAAAATAAAGCAAATTTAATAGAGGAGGAAAGTGAGAGAACAAAGAAGAAGGAAGGGAAGGAGGGAGGAAGGGAGAAAAGAAGGGGTAGAAGAAGAAGGAACTCACTGCCTGGAAGTCTGGGGAGCTGACTGGCAAAGGCACCCTCCCAACCCCCACCCGGCTCCTGCCATTTGTGCTCACCAGCGAGTACAAGATGCTTCGGAAGCTGTCGAACACTCTCTTGAGCCATCCCTCCCCCCTGCACTGCATCCTCCTTTCCAGATTCTTCTCTACCCCTTCACCCAATCCAGTGCTCCTGCGAGTCACCTTCCTGTGTCCCTCCACTGAGGCTGGCTGCCACCCAGACGCCCAGCCTGACCTCTAGCCCTCTCCAGTTTGGACATTATTAGGCAGAAAGCCTCTAACCCAATTGTATCGGAGTCCATCAAATCAACAAATCTCTATCCTGAGTTGAAGCAGTCTTCTTCCTTAAGTCTGAGCTAGGAGCTTCCAGGGACATCAGGGTGATTCATGCCTTCAGGGAGCCTGCAGGTTAACGGGAGAGATGATTTATGTCCCTAAGGCATCTTCACCTGGTGTGGAATATGGGTGCTCACGCATCTTATCTCTACCAGAGAACCCAGCTGCCTCTCGTATCCATGCTCCCCATCTCCCATGGAAGCAAAACCTCTGGCTTTCAGCTGGACACTTGACCATACAGAATAAAGACCACTTTCCCAGCATCCCCTTTGCAGCAAGTTAGAGCCATGTGATGAAATCCTGACCTCTCAGGTGTGACTGCCCCTTGCTTTTCCCTCGCCCAGTGGCTATGGTGTAGAGTTGGGGGAGCCATCTGAGATTATGGGGACCAGGGAAACATCCAGGGGATGGTAAATCTGCAAGATGGAAGAAGTCTTGAACCCTAGTACCGATAAGTTAGTCCTAGATTATTTATACCCAGACCTGAGAAAAAGAAAACGCTATCTTCTTTATGCTAGTCCTTTGGATTTGTGTTAGAAACCAACATGATGTGTATTGTGTTTCGAGTGATCATCCATTTCTTTTGTAATAGAATTCAAACAAAAACCAATATTCATTTCTTATTATGTGCCAGATGCTGTCTCAGAGTCTGGGAACACAGAGAGAATCTCCGTTCAGTATGATGAAACACACATTTTCGTAAATGCACGATTGTGTGTGAGTCACCTATGAGTCTCCTCTTCCTCACTTGTCCCCCACGCTCAGGGATCAGCATGACCATACACCATGCCCAAAGAACAGTCACGGAGAGGCAGTGAAGAGGCATACAAAGGACATGCAATGTGTAGTCACTTGGACTATATTTAAATCCTAGCTAACCTCTCGGAGACTTAGTTTCCTCATCCATAAAATGGCCACAAGAGTAATAGCTCTCTTAGGGTTGCTGGGGGTAGAGGATGAAATGGCACGATGCACAGAAAACTTATAGTACAGTGTTTAACACGAGTCATTCAATAAAATGTGGCTGCTAAAGTGATGGCAATATTGCTACTACTGTAATTATTTAAGGAGTCAGGCATGGTGGCGCACACCGGTGATCCCAGAGGCTCAGGAGGCTGAGGCAGGAGGATCACAAGTTCAAAGCCAGCCTCAGCAAGTTAGAGAGGTTCTAAGTAACTTAGCAAGACCCTGTCTCAAAATAAAAGGGCTGGGAATGTGGCTCAAGGGTTAAGTGCCCCTGGGTTCAATTCCTGGTACCAAAATGAAATGAAATAAATGAAATGATGATGAGGAAATACTCTCTTCTGATCCAACATTCCCTAAGACGATAACACCTAAGAGTTCCTCACCTCAGCTGCCCCCTATGTTCTTTCCTCCTTCCCAAGGCCATTTTTTCCTGCTCTTTGTCACATCTGCACCAGTTCCCTGGGCTTCTGCTCTCACCTCTCCTTGAATGGGGAGCTGAGGTCTGAGGAAATCCCCTTCCCCGCCCACCTTCAGCCAGATCCTGGAGCAGCTGGCCCCCGCACTGCCTTGAGGGGGGGTTTCTTTGCTTCCTGGGCTTCCCTTGCATGGCTTGGTGCTTCCCGTAAGGAAGCCAGGAGGCTCGGCCCTGTTGCAAGTCTCTGTCCTGGTAACAACTCCCAGACTGTTGGGCTCAGCTCCTCCCCGATAGAAATACCAGCCAAACTTCTCTCATTGGTCAAAAACCAACTCAACTGTCACCTCCTTTTCTCCTTTAGATGTGGAATTTGTGGCTCTCTCCTGCGATCCTCCCTAGGTGCTGAGCACAGTCATTTTCCTTGGTAAGCAGCCATCATGTTATGTAGAATTACTTTCCAGCGTCTTTCTCTACTAGACTCTGAACTACTTGAGGACAGAGTGTAGCTTTGTCGGTCTGGATTAGTAGTTATATTACCTGGCAGGTGATATGGAAAATGGATCACAAATGAATGGACGACTGCATGGTTGGACATAAACAGATGATGAAATTGTAGATGAATTCTAGGTGGTTATGTAGATGGAGGATACATGGATGGTGACAGACATGGCTAACAGATGACAGATATTTAATGAAAGAGTGAATGAAGGATGGATGGTGTATGGAAGAGGAATGGATGAAGAATAAATCCATGAGTTGATGATTGGCTTGTGGATGATAGATATGAAAAGTAGATGTTGACTGAATGCATGAGAAATGGTGTCTGCATAAATGATGAATGGATGGATGGATAGGTTGATGGGTGGACAGATGGGTGGATGGATGAGTGGATGGGTGGGTACAGGAGTGGATGATTGAGGGAGAAATGGATAGATACATGAAGAATGGGTGAGGAATAAATGAATGCATGAGAGATAGTGAACAGTGAATCAATGACTGGTGAATGGTGGATAGATGAATGGTGAATGGAAGATAAATGGATAGACAGATGGAATAATGATGGCTGGTTGGGAATCGGGCTGAACAGGTGTATGGATGAGAAATTGGTTGATGAGGGATGATAAATAAATGGACGGTGGGTGGGATCAGGACAAATGATGAGGGAAGGGTGAAAGGACTTTTGGCTAGATGGATGATGAATGGGTGGTGGATGAGTTATTTGAATGGAGATATGAAAAATTGATAAATGATAGCAGTACAGATTGATGATGATATGTGAACAGTGCATGAACAGATGTGTGTGTTAACACAGAAAGTTTTTGAGGGCCCTTCTTACCCTGATATTTTGTGAGTACCCTCTTTTTGGGTACTGATATTTGGTGAGAGTCCATGAGCCGGGCAACTTCTTGTGTGTTTGACTTCTATCATCTCTGACAAGCATCGCAACCCCACAGCAAGGGCTGCTTTACAAATTATGCCCACTTTACAAATCAGGAAAGCAAGGGTCAGGAAGAAGTGATTTTTCTCAAGCCTGGCTCGTCCTTGACCCCATGTCTGTTTCCTCCCGCTCATGGAAGGTGGTGTCTCATTCCCTCGGCTAACCCTTTTACACACCCTGCCTTTGCATCCCTCCCCACGGCCTGGAGAGGTGGCTCAGTAGCAGAGCCCTCACCTGGCATGTGTGAGGACCCAGGTTCAAGCCCTAGCACCACATACACAACTAAGTATGTGTATGTGTAAGTCAGATGGAAAAACAAGTAAAATTGATTCTCTCTCTCTCTCTTTTTTTTTTTAAAGAGAGAGGGACAGTGAGAGAGACAGAGAAAGAGAGGAACAAATTTATTCAGTTTTTCATATGGCCTTAGTTGCTCCAACACTTAGTTGTGTACGTGGTGCTGCGAAACCGCTAAGCCACCGCTCCAGCCCTGATTCTCTCTCTTTGTCTCCCTTTCTCCCTCCCCTCTCTCTTAAAAAAAACAAAAACAAAAAAACAAAAAAACCTCCCAGTGCCCTGCCCCCCCCATCTCCCTGCCACAATGGAGACTTCCTAGCCTCCTTGACCTTCTCCGCCTTTCAGTTGGTGCTAACCCCGATTCACAATTCTCATAAAAGCAACCAGCATTTAGCAAATAACCTACTATAATACTTGGTCCTGAGCTTGGTACTCTGCATATATGAGCCCCCATTATTTCCATGAGAGCTTTAGACATAGTTATTATGACCTTCCTTTATTTTTTTTATTGGTTCAGCATCAGCTTACGTAATGAAAGGATTGGTTGGTCCACATTCATACATGCATATGCATTGACAGAGTTGCTTAAACCTGATCCTTGTCCAGGATCTCCCCGCCCCTTCCCCCACTCCCTGATCTCTTGACTCCTCTGTGGTTCCCCCAAGTTACAAAATAAATGACCATATAGGTGTAATTTAAACACTGAAATTACTAAATTTATACACCTCCCTGGGTGCCTTTGGGGTTCTCATGGGAGTCAACTGTACTCTATATTTTGAACACCCCCATTTTTCTCTCCCTTTCCTCCCTCCCTTCCTCCTCCCACCCACCTTCACAGCTATAGTGTCCACAATTTATGTGTTTCTTCAGATTTGTTGATAACCCTCCTTTTAAATGTGAGGAAACCAGGACTCAGAGAAATGCAGTGACTTGTCCAAGGTCATTAGCTAGTTAGCAGCCTCAGTGCAGTACTTGTTCTTAGCTCCTGTGTTCGATGAGCCATGTTTGTTTAAATGTGCGTACAGGTGGGATTGTGTCCTAACCCCTCAATGAAATGGAATAAAGACACCTTCATGGCACTTCGCTGACCCTCTCCTGCCTCAGTGCCAGGCACAGAGAAGCAAGAACACAAATGCAGAAAGAGCTGCCTTGAACCTCCTGGAGTTCAACCCCTTTATTGAGATCATCAGGGCTCAGAGAAGAACTGTAATGTGCTCAAGGCCACCCAGCAAGTTGGGGGCTGGGCTGGGCTAGGATCTGAGCCTGGATTTGACACTCAGTAAAAATTTACAATAAAACTCGGCCTCCAC
>PVKS010041414.1:0-16039 GCA_004027875.1 Aplodontia rufa
TTATATTGGTATCAATTTGAACTTTGAATAAACCAAGTCTTATAAAGTACAAATGAATGTCTCCCATCTCCACCTTTACTTTTTTGAAAAAATAGAGTATTATGGTAGACAAGTGTAAGATTAATGCTAACTTTCCCTAGATGCTGTGAAGTACACCTTTAATCCCAGCTAAGGAGGAGGCTGAGGAAGGAGGACCCCACGTTCAAGGTCAGCCTTTGCAACTTAGCAAGACTGTGTCTCAAAATACATAATAAAAATGGCTGGGGTATACTGCCACAAAATTATGACTCAGTTATGCATGAATAAAAAATTAAAAAGAAGTGATAACTTTCTCTAAGTATTCAGTATTAAATGCTTACACTTAAAATGCTTTGGTGAATTCTATCAGCATGAAAAACATGCTACAGCAGCCTTTCCCAGGACAAGAAGCTTCTAGAAGGAAATTAGGCAAGTATTACTGAGAAGTTAAGAGTGATGAATGATATTATTCATCATCATCACCAACATTTCCAGGCCATCAATATTTGCAGTACTACTTATCATAATTTGGAACATGTTTAGTTCTGTGAAGCCCTGGGGATCTGTCTTAAGGAGTCATCAAAACAGCCTTTGTTCAATGATGTACAAATGAACATTCAAGGGCAAAATTTCCTACTTTTAAAGTGATTTTTGTCCTGAGATTATTCACATGTGTTTTTTTATTAATTCCTTTACCATATATGAGTTTTTTTGAAAAGTTTACAAATTTTATATTTTGCTCCAATTTTAGATATATGTTACAATTTAAGAAGTTATAAATTGTTCTACTGTGGGTACATTTGAATACAAAACACATTGTAGTTATGCATATATAGCAAATAAGAATATTTTAAATTATAAAATATTGCAACAAATTTAATAAAGGCTTGTCAAACCTGTACCATAGAGTAATGTAAAGATGAATAAGTTAAATATTCTTTTTTTACATTTGTTTTTTTATTTTAAGAGAGGAACAGTGAGACAGAGAGGGAGAATCAATTTTATATAATTTTTCATGTGGCTTTTGTTACTCTGAGACATTGTTGTGTACATGGTGCTGGAGTTTGAACTCACATAGTTATGCATGACAGGCAAGCACCATAACTGTGGAGACACAACTCCAGCCCCTTACATTTATTTTTAATGTTAATATGAGCTTCCAATAAGCATGTTGATTAAATTTTGTTTTAAAATTAATATTAAGTTCTTTATGTCAATTATCTTTTAAAGTTTCATTATTTAAAAGTTATTCAAGAAGTACTCATTAATGCACTTCCCATTTTATGATACTCAAAAGAATCATAGGATAGGATTATAAACCAGATTACATGCTTTTCCAGTTTATACATATTGTTAAAAAATAGCTGCTTACTCAATTTCAGAAAAAAATAATTCTGCTTTAGGGCAAGAGCAGATTCTAGTGCAAATTCTGCCTTCCTGGGTGTTTGCAAGAACACAATCAAACACCATTCTATCAGCTTGCTTAGTTGGCTGTTCAATGGCTTTCTTCAAACTAGTGCTAACGTCAAAATTTTCATGTTCTTTCATTAGTAAGTCTCAGTTAAATTTAAGGAGTGTTTACTTCTATCAGTACTAACTTCTTCAGTGCTTGAAAGCACACCAGTTGTTCCTGACACTACGAAATGCCCAAGAAATGCAAGGAGTTTGTGGATAGGGCCATGTTTATTGTGCAATAGGGAAATAATGCACTAATCAATGATTTGCCACCAAAAATGGAGCAGGCAGCCCAGAATTTATTCCCTGTCCCTCGAATCCAGGGATGAGAATTTATCTAATTGCAGTGCAGACAGGATGTAGCTCAAAGAGAAAACATTGCTGTAAAAAAAGTTGGAGATAGAGTGCAGAATGTTGAAGGGAGACTAGTGAATCACTTCAAGTTCCCATTAATGCTGCTCTGACCATAAGTTAAGTAGTGTATTGTTAGTAATAGTTAAAGCTAACACAAAAATTCATTGGCTAGTAATAGCTATATTTTATATTTAAACACTCAACAAAAATACATATATATGTATGTGTGTGTGTGTGTATATATATATATATATATATATATATATATATACACACACACTAAGACCTAGGGACAAATTGATCACAGGGAGATATAGAATAATGATGAAGGAAGAAGAGGCATCAGGATGAGCCCATTTAATAGAAACTGAACTAAGCGTTCACTAACATCTATATGACCATGTGTTAGAGGTGATTTGAGATCCAGTTTGGATATTGTATTAAGTAAGGTTGTGATAACAAAACACTATGGCCTGGAGGAAAGAATTCCAAGATCAAATGTGGTTTCTGGTAAGACTTCTCTTCCTTCCTTCCAGATGGCTGGCCACTTTCTCACTCTGTCCACAGGACTTTTTGTGTGTGCTCATGCCAGCAGGGAGAGTCTGGCATCTCTTCCTTTTCCCTCAGTTTAGGGTCCCACTGTTATGACTTCATTTATGCTTAGGATCGCTCAAAAGGCCTTATCTTAAAAGACAATCACATAGGTAGTTAGGGCTTAGACATATAAACTTGAAGGTGGCGTACAATTCAGAATCAAGGTGAGGAATGTTTTATATAGTGATCAGGAAAGGGAACATTTGATAATCTTCATTTATGTGCATACCTGAATGAAGTAAAAAGCAGGTAATTTTTGCACTGTTTTCTCATTTATTACTTTAATTAATAAATAAAGTTACATTTAATTGTTGTGTGCAACGTGATGTTTTAAATATTTGTATATATTGTGGAGTACCTAAATTGAGTTAATTTCTGTGTGCATTACTTTGCATACTTTATTAATCTGTGTTGAAAACACTTAAAACTTGTACTAATTCTATTAATGATTTTCAAGAATACAATGCAGATAGTTCCTGGTTTAATTACAGTTCAAATTACGTTTTTTAAAATTTATTTCACAAGACATTCAGTAGAAAAAGTACTTCAATTTCTCAATTTTGATATTTTCCTGTGATACACAGTAAAACACTTCCTCTCTTACAATGCTTAGAAGCAAGCAACAGCTTCCACAGTCAACCATACAGTCATGAGGGTAAACAACCAATAAATTTTTTTGATATAAGCATTCAACAACTTAAATAAAATATTCAGCACTTTATCATAAAACAAGATTCATGTTGATTTTAATCAAATGTAAGCTAACATAAGGTTTCTGAGCATGTTTAATGCAGATTAGACTAAACTGTGATTTTGATAGATTGAGTGTGTTAAATGCATTACTTATAGTATTTTCAACTTGCAATGCATTTTTGTTATATAAATCCATCTGTGCATTGTTTTAACTATAGTCACCATGTTGCACAATACAACACTTGAAGACACTCTCTTCCTAAATGAAATTTTAGATTCTTTGACCAAGATCTTCATAACATCCTTATTCCTAGTCCTTGGGAAATACCATTCTGCTTTCTGGTTCTGTAAAGATTATTGAAGACAGTTTATTCTCTGTAAAGACAAGGGATGGTAGGTAAAATGGACACACATGACTTTTTAAAGCCACTGTTTGGACTATTCTACCTTTCCAACATGTAGTTGTCTTTATCTCTTTAAAATTCATAGGAGGCTGGATTGGTGGCTCGCTCAGCAGTAACGGTACATGCCAGGCATGTGCAAGTACACGGGTTCAAACTCAAGTACCATGTATATAACCAAGTATCAGAGCAATGAAAGCCATGTGAAAAACTCAACAAATTGATTCTCTCTCTCTCTCTTTTAAAAAAAAACTCATAATCTCCATCTACTTATCCAATTACCTATATTTCAACTTTTATTTATATGGTAGACATAGAATTACTGACATTCTCAAACCTTATTTCACTCATTAAATATACTGTGTAAACATGATCTAAAATCAACTAAAATTCATCTCAATTTTTACTGATCTGCTTGATATTCTTTTTTTAAATGTGCTTTATAGTTATAAATGATAATAGAACTTATTTTGATATAGTTATAGAAGCATGGAATATAATTTTTTTTCTAATTCAGTCCCCAGTACTTCACATCTCCCTCCTGTCCTATCCTCTGCTACCTTCCCTCTACTCCACTGATGTTTCTGCTCTTTACTTATAGCAGTTTTTGATTTTTGAATTTTAATTAGTGTCTGGGGGATGTACATTATAGTGAGAGTCACTGTGGTATATTTGTATATACATATATACGTAGGAATGCTAGGTCAAATTCATTCCACTGTCTCTCCCTAAGCTATCCTTTCTACTTTTTCTTCATTTCTCTTAGTCTACTCCACTGAACTTTCTTCTGTTCTTTATTATTATTATTATTATTATTATTATTATTATGGTGCCTTCCTTATTTTGGATTAGGCTTCACATATCAGTGAAAACATTCAACTTTTGACTTTTGGGGAATGGCTTATCTCACTTAGCATGATAATCCCCAGTTCTATCCATTTTCCTGACAAAGAATGACGTCATTCTTCTTTATGGCTAATACTCCCTTAGGTATGTAAACCATGTTTTCTTTATCCATTAATTTGTTGATTGGGACACCTAGGTTGGCTGCAGAGTTTAGCTATTATAAATTGTGCCACTATAAACATTGAAAAATTCATCTCATTTTAAACTAATGTCAACTTAGCAGATGCTTCTTTTACAGGAGTTTATTTTTTGTGTAATAAAGAATTGTGCAGTTGGCAAATTCTCACCATTGGCCTAGCTTGGTCCAAAAGCAGTTGATTTCAGCATGCCAATGTTAATTGTTAAGTTGATTTTCAAAGGGTTGCACTTATTTACATTCCAAACTACAGGGTGCGATTTCCTGCATTCTCATCTGCCCTCATTGTTCTTACTTGTAGTTTTGCACAGAGTGAACATTGACACTGGACCACCTTAAGCTTACTGATTTCTATTTTGTGTGTTCATTACTCACTCACATACATACACACACACTATTGTTAAGTATAAACTGGCATTATATTCTTAGTCATTTGTACTTTATTCATTATATTATATATAAATCTACCTATTGTAAATATATTTACTAGCTTTTTTCTTAAAGAGAGAGGGACTGTGAGAGATAAAGATAGAGAGTATCAGCTTTATTTAGTTTTTCATGTGTTCTTTACTGCTCTGACACCTTATTGTGTATATGGTTCTGGGGTTCAAATCCATGTCCTCATCCATGCCAGGCAAGCGCTGTAACCACTGAGTCATCACTCCAGCCCTACTACCTTATTTTTATTTAGTTGTTCACCTTTTTTTTTGGTTTTGCATTTTTATATGACCTTATTTAATGATTTTAGATGTAAATTATTTTGTCCTTTAGCAATAAAAGGGGTTGAACCCAGGGACACTTTACCACTAAACTGCATGGTGAGGCCCTTTTTTATTTTTTAATTTTATAAAAGGATCTTGCTAAGTTGCCAAGGGTGACCTTAAATTCACGATTCTCCTGGCTCAGTCTCCCAGGTTTCTGGAATTACATGTTAGCCACCATGTCAGGCCATGGAATGCATTTTTATGCATATTATTGATTTGTGTGTGTATGTATAGTATATACATGCTTTAAAATATTACGATTTGTCCTTGTTTAGTGAGATTAAGTTGTCTTTGTATCTTCTTCTTAATTTCTTACACAGTGTACATAGGTTCCAAAGTCCGGAAAAGTCCAGCAACTTCCTTTCAGAATGGAACCTTAGGGGTTTTGCACTGCTTGTTTATGTCCTGTGATGATCATGTTTTATTTATTTGATTTACTTAAGAAGAATATCAAGGTCTGGTTCTATTTGAGCAATCACAGAATTTATAATCACAAAATTTACAATGCTTTCATTTTACAATCCATGAATCGAAGGCCAAGGTTAACATCATTCTTTTTGATACTAACACAAGAAATAGCAGCAAGATGAGGGTGGATCACGGCCACACTAACCCCAAATTTCAACAAAAGTAGTTATTAACTATCAGCGAATTCAGTTTTTCACTCAATGAATAAAAATTCAATAATATCTATCATGTACTAGGTATCACTTTCAACATATAATAAACAAATATTTATTCTATCAATGCCAATTTTAGCATGGAAATTTTGTATTCTACATAAAATAGTACTTGCATTTGGGGTACTTAGAAAAGAACTTACTAGAAATACATACAAAATATAAATGTACTAAATTTTCTGTAAAATCTTTATTAAAAATTCCCCAATATATAGGAACAGTTAATATATTCTAGCTTTTTAACATTCTTGAATGTCTCATTAGTTTTGCATCCCTCTTATGAGGCATTGAAAAGAATCCCAACTGTATTCTCCCTCCAGCACCCTTTATATAGGTGTATCAAAGTCTTGGCCACTCCATCCTGTGAACCCTGCTTTTTCTGCTCCAAGCAGAGATAATCAGTCTTAGTAAATTTCTTAAACACAATATGCTGTGCTTCATTCACACCAGACTACAAAATATTTTACTTCAATAGCTCTATAATAGTCATCTTTGTAGAGCAGCACCTGACACATGTCTTCTGTGAACTATGTCCCAAATGAATGTTAACCAATTAGTTATTTTCAGTACTCCCAGAAACACACAAAATTCACAAAGATAATTCTCACAGACTTGGCAGCTGGTTTCAGTCTTTAGAGCTTTTCCTAAATATTTAACTGGGTGTTCCATTAAAGTAAGTGGTGTACTTTTTATTCTTTTTTTTTAATGAGAGAGAGAGAGAATGCATTTGTTATTTAGTTTTTTATGTGGCTTTCACTACTCTGAGACTTCTCTGTGTACGTGGTGCTGTGGTTTGAACCCATGTACTAACGCATGCCAGGCAGGCACAATAACCACTGAGCCACTGCTCCAGCCACAGTGATATAGTTTTAAATATTAGATATTCAAGATGATTAGCCAATATACAGAAAGAAAATTAGAGGTGAGTTAACGAAAAGAATATTCTAAATAATGTTTATTTTTTCAGGACTCATGGTATGTAGCAAGAAAATAGAATTATCATTAGGCACATCATACTTTTTTTTTTTGCTTTTGCCTTATTACATTGTATTAGAGCACTGTGTTATGTGTAGAGACAAGACAGGAAGTAACAGAATGATAAATATACTGATGTTTTTTTCAACTAAAATTTCAAAAGTAAATTAAATAAAATTGAAAAAAACATGTATTTATTGCACTAAACAGTACAGAAATGTTAAGCAGAAAATTGTTCATTGTAAAGTCTGGAAAGAAAATGTGTGTAGATGAATAGAAATGCTACAAAGGACTGGGACTTAAGAAATTGTAATGTGAGGTCTGCTGAAGCAGATTTTAATTATAAATTAAAATTAAACACAAATGCACAGGAAGTAAACTCCCTGCTTAATGTAACTGGGCCATTAATCAATTTTAGCATTACATTTGAGTGTACTGTTTCAGATAGTTGTTTCTTGTTTCTTTCTATGTATCCATTTCCTGTGTTTGCCCACTGAGACTTAATAATGACTTCTAAGTTCTTTGTCTTCAGCCAGGGCTTCATTGACTGTTCCTACAATGATTATTAAGAATACTGACTCTTGAATTCTCCATCAGAGAGTTCAATTTATCATTCCTGAGTGTGTCAAGTGTGAGAAAAATTTTAAATCTATGCAGATGGGTTTGAAGTTTATCCAGGGATGAGAAGCCAATTCCTATACAATTTTCCTAAAAGAGATCACCAATTTGAAATGTCTGCATAGTATGACACAGTGATTCTAACCTTTGTGTCCAGGTGAAACATCTAACTTCATCAACAGCCAACTATGTGAACTTGTGCAAATTGATGTCTGCTTTTTATTTCCTCTTTTACAAAAAAGGTGAAAAAATAACCAATTTGTTGCAGTGTTAAAGGAGTTAATATTTACAAAGTAATTACAATGGAGTTGGTTATATAGTATATGTGACGTTTAAGTGTATGTGAATAAAATCAATACACACACTCTTTTTCTTCTTTTGTATTACACGTGAAGTGATAACTCCCAAAAGTTTGACTAGTGTCAGTCGTATCCTCAACCCCTCCCTTAGTGTTCAAATTCTCATCTAGATTATATTTCCTATGTGTTAGAAAAGTGACTTTTGAGATCTGTTCTCTGAATACATTAAAATGCAAAATAAATGTACACTGTGATGATATTGGATCACTGTCTAATAAAGCCAAGAAAGAAGAATCTGTACATTTGTTAAAGCTGCCTGAAGTAAGAACTTTTGAGACGGAGTATAAAATACGTGAAAATCTCCTAGAGTAGAAGTTATGCACACTTGAATTATTCTTCCAGTATTAAAATAAGTCCTTTTGGTTTTCTTTGTCCCATTTCCTGACCCTGCTCAGCCTGATTCCGAGTTTCTCCAGTACATCGAATACCTATGACATCAACTTACAATTTATTATTCAGTCCAAGGACTCAAACACACTCTAAGGTTATAAAATTTTTCTCCTAGTGTGTCCTGCATATTTTAGACTATATGTATACACACCATGTGATTCAAACCTACTCTGATGGATAAGTGAATCCATTTTTATGAGCACTCAATCTCTCACTTATGTGCCAAAAAGTCTACAGGGTGAATATCAACACAATGTATCCACTGACATAGGCTGAATTTCAAATTATAGTGATGGCACAATGTTGCCTCCTATATGCCTACAGCCATTTGGAAATTATTTTCACAAGATACTGTCAAGAAATTCTAAAGAATTTATGATGAAATGTGTGAGTTTAGAGTACAGTCACTTAAACTCTCAGCTCCAATTCAATAAGCTTTTTATTCTTTTATGCATAACATTATATTCTTAAAGAATAAAAAAATTACTTTTGATTTGAATATATTAGCCAAAGGGTTAAGGACCAACTAATGTGACTAGTGAGAGCTTATTTAATATGTATTCTATTTCCTTAATGTAAGTTTTAACTTTACCAGAAGAGTCTGGTATGTTAAGGGTCAGATCCATCTAGCTACCATCTATCTACATTTCTGTCTTTTAATTCTGTCTACTAGTGCTATGCGTATATTATATGAATATGTAAACACATTTGTTTATATGTATGTCTATCTATACTGGAATTCAGAAGCATTTAATAATAGTACTAACTCTTCAATTAAAATAGAAATGTGACCTTGTGAAAGTTGACATCATGATAATACAGTTTTTGTCCATGCGTGGTACTGAGGATTAAACCTAAGGTCTCACACATGCTCAGCAAATGCTCTACCACTGAGCAATGTCCCCCTCCATTTTTGTTTTTTATTTTGAGAGAGGGTTTCAATAATTGTCCAGCTGACCTTCAACTTGCAGTCCTCTTGCCTCAGTTTCCTCAGTAGCTGGGATTACAGGCAGGTGCCACCATGCCTGGTGAAAATATAAATTTAATAGAGAAGTAACTCCCCAGTGGTATTCCACCTAATCCTACAAACTTTCCATGCATATATTCCTGTGTTGCTGTCTCTAACACCCATTGTTCCATTCGTGAAATCAGAAGACTCAAGTTCAAACTATACAATTTTTGTTTGCCTGGCTAACATGATTGTTTCAGTATTGTACATGTGGTCCATTTCAAGTCAATAAAACTGAATGAGGGAAACAAAGTCAGGCAGTCCATGTAGATGGAATGATAAGGGTTGAAAAGAAGGAAGTTGGGTGAAGGTGGCTCAGAAGCAGACATCTTCTAACAAAAGTGTTTATTGAGGCAGATCCAAGAATGGCTACATTCTGGCTTCGTTTTTGTGACTTCCAGTGGACTATTAAGCTTTCAGTGTGTAACCAAGGCTGGGAAAAAGAACCATCCCATTATTAGTCAAGGCCAAACACTCTGGTTTAGTATCTGGGCCCAAAGTCATGGACGGTAGCTTGTGTGCGTGAGCATATGCGTCCATTGACCTCAGCTGTGGGTAATGTGGCTTCTTATTTTGAGCTGCACCTAGATAGGACTTATGAAAAGCAGCAAATGTGGAAGGTCCCTCTGAAGAAATGAAGGACAGACTTCATGTTCGAAGGAGGTCCTCGGCTTACTTCTCCCCTGGGAGAGACTGCTTGCTTTACTTTCCTAAATCACCTCGCTTGCTGTGCTTGCCTCAGTGTCTGTGCTGTTCATTCCTTGATTCCGTGGAACAACATCAGCTCGTGACAAATCCAGAAGAGATATGTGCTGGGACTTTCTAGGAAATGTTCTTTCTTTTTCTCTGGAAACAGATATGCAGATGTCTGAAACCGATAGTCATTTGAATGCCTTGGGGGAAGGTTTGAGTGGAAAAAGTCACAACTCTATAATTACAGGACAGGAAATGAAACTTCTTGATTAAATCTGCCTGAAGCTCAGTCTCCAAACTTTTGATTGTTTGAGACCAGAAATCCCCTTCTTATGCTATTTTAGATACTGAGTTAGATTGAGATTTTCTGTTACTTCTAAATGAACAAAATTTTGGCAGGTTGCTTAAACCCTTTTGGGTTGCCTCTGCTACCTCAGAATGGAAGCACCAAGAGTCAAGACTTATTGGAACTCACAAATGAGTTAATGCACACGAAAATGCATGAGAACTGCTGCATCTAATAGCTGGCACATAAAAAAATGCTCCTCACAACTGTTGTCACAATCATTTAGCTTTACAATGAAGGGGTGGAGTCTCCATCTAGTTCCAGAAATTTTGAGTACAATTTGAAATGGAATTGCATCTGCTCTTTTCAAAGTATTTTTTCTATTACTGTAGGTTAATTTTTTGTATACAGGATTTTGAACACATCACTGCTTGGTCCAAAACCTGCACCATTAATAGTCATAGTGTGAACATCAATACTGCTCAGCATCTCAAACCTCTGTTTTGCATTCTAAAATTTAATTGTTCAGCTTCTCCAAACACCCTCTATAGGAAATTAGTTATTCCCACTATCTAAATAAAGTTAGAGCTCTGTCACTTAAATCTAGGGACTAACAAATTTGAATTGCTAAGAATTGGAAAGAAGTGAATTTCATAAAGGATCAAAGAATAAATTTAGCAATCAATGTAAGTCACTTCCTGTGGTTTCTTCCACTGCTGAGGGCTCTGGGGTAGCTTTCCACCATCCACTCCACCTCTGGAGATACTGGAGAATCGCTCCAACCTGTGCTATACCTTCACAGCTTCATGCCATCAGCAGCTTGCCTTAATTAAAATCTTGCTTCTTTGGAGACAAGTATTACCTATGCAGTATTTAGGGTCCATAAGTGCAGTGCTTTAGCCAGTACTGCGTCCGATTAACTCAGTTTCCTCACAAGACAGAAGTTGCTCCTCACATTTACGCGTCTCTTTGAGGGCATTTAATTGGGTGTCCCACTCTTTCTTCAAGTTGCTTCCTTTTTCCATAACATTATTTCCTCTTTACTCATCACTAAGCCTCATTTACGGATTCCTTTCCATCTCCCTACTTTTTAAAGTTTTGCATACTGTAGATCTTTTTTCTCACTCTACACACCTTACTCCACAATTTCATTCCTATTAGCCACTAGGTGCTATGATTAGACGCTGATTGGCTTCCATATTTTCCATTTGTTTCAGAAGCAAAAGCACCAGCTAAGTAAATCAAGATAAATCCTGATTGGGTTCAAGGCAGTGTCTTTAGAACGTACTGTTTACATTCAGGCTAGTCTCTCATTAATGAACCATTGATAAAATTTCTCTCCCCTCTATTCTGTTACTATTCTTAAAAATGTAAGTTCCTCACCTAGACCATAGTGTTATAGTTTTTAATGGCCTAAGTGATGCCTGTTAAAGAACTATCATGTACCCTGTATAATTCAGCTATGTTTGCCTTTAACGAATGTAAATTTGACTTTGTCCTCAGCAGGGTCTCAGATGATCTTGTGAACTGACTCCTCTAACATTTCCAGGTTTGTCACCTGCAATGGTCTTTGCTTTATGTTGCCGCTGTACAATAGCAATCTCCCAAGAGACAGTGCTGCTCCATATTCTGTTATCTATGCATGCTGTTGTGGATGTCAGAAATGTCTTCTTCACTGGTCTGTAAAGACTGGCCCAGTAGCTCCTCTTACAGAAACTCATTTCCATATCTTCAGAGTGTCTTGGTTCCTGTTTCTCCTTTCCCACCATGTCTTCACTGGTTATCTAGAGACTGATCTTTCTTTACTTTCTTTTGGAATCCTAGAAAATACTATAGATCTTGGTACATGATAGGTACTCTACATGTTTCTGGTGCAAGTTAACAAAAGAACAAATTTGTCCAGCTAAAAAAGTAATTTTGATCAACCGATGTTAGGAGTTTTCAATGAAACCTTAGATCCCTTGACTCAGCCAAAAGGCTCAATATTCTATCCTATCAATAAATGTGACAGCTGGACTGTTGTGCCATCTGGTCCAGAAATCAAAGGAGCAACTTCAAATCAAAAGTGTCTTGAAAACTCTTAAGGGCAATGGCAAAAGAATAAAAAAAAATCATTTACTATCATATTGGCACCTACTGACACCTCAAGCCCTGCTAAGTCTGCAGAAGAATGTACAATTCTACTTCATTTCCCAGAAAGAGACTAGATTTTCTTAAGAGCAAAAAGCTAAATCAACATCATATGTGTGTGGAAATTCATTTCAACAAAATCTAGAAATTTTTATTGTAGTTCACATTACCTGGAGCCAAGTGATCTTAATTATTGATTATTATACAAAATAAAGGCATGTTGATACCGCATGACTTAGCTACATTTGCAAAAATGCTTTAGAGTTCCCATGAATGTCAGTTTCCATGTCACATATCTGTAATCCCATTGACTCTGGAGGCTGAGACACAAGGACCATAAGTTTGAGGCCAGACTGCACAATTTTGCAAGACCTTCAGCAACTTAATGAGATCCTGTCTCAAAATAAAAATTAAAATAACATGTGGTATAGTTCAGTGGTAAAGTTCTTTGGAATTGAATTACAAGTACCAGATACTACTACTATTAATAAGAATAATTCCCATGAGCAGTGATAGAAACAGGGCCTGGTACAAAGTAGCAATAACTGTATACATTTTTGTTTAAATATTCTTAGGTAGTAGAGAAAAGTGTGTTGTACGTATATAACAATGTGATTTCAATATTAAGATTTTGAACATTTTCCCTTGCCATAGCTCTATGATGTAGTGATATAAGGTGACATTTGATATAGTAAAATGATAAATCTGCTATACCTCAGTCAAGACAGTTTATTGTAGCTAAATAAAATTTAAACTTTACATCTTGTGTCCTCTGATCCAAATTCTCCCAATCCATTAACCTGATATCCCTTTTATCATCTATATCTATAAAATGGAAGATTTTGAAATAGATTATTCTATGCTGATAAACACTAATCTAGCCAGAGATCAATTATATTCATAGTTGCTGAAATCAAACACTGATCAATTAATCACTCTTCATTTCACATACTATCAAGTTATTTCACATGTTTCTATATAAAAATGGAACTGTGATTTCTATTACAGCTACAATAAAGCAATCATGCTCATGATTATTTTTATTGCCACATTATAAAAGAACTTTAAAATTTGGGCATAAGATTCAAGGCTCACTAAATTTAAATAAAAATACACTGTATGTCTATCTTATAGAGTAATGTTTTATTAACAAGTTTGAAAGTAGTTTCAGAGTAGCACATACATGAAAAGGAAGATAAGAAATGTTATATTGCTAAACTATAATTTTCATGCAGACTATAAGGAGCATTGAATTTAACCAAGGACTTATGCCATTGCCAGGAGGCATTCCTGTTTTTTACAATGGAAAATATATTTTTGTTCTATTTTAAAGTGCATGTTTGATGACAAAAATAGAACTAAGTGTGCCATTTACTCTTGAATAAATGTGATAAATCTTAATTAATTTACAATTCCATCATTTATCTTGAAGTTTCTCCCACTATACTGAAGTATTTTTTCAATACTGTGGTGATTATGTCATTACATGGAACTTTTCATATGTAGTACTTTTAGAAAAGCTTTCAGGTTGTAACCCAATGATAAAATATAGTACAGATTAAAAGATAAGAAAGAGGATTAAAAGTCCAAGGGAGAATGAGTTATAGCTAGATGGGGTTACCTACAAATTTATTTTATGACCCAGCTGTGCAGACAGAAAAGAGAAGTAATGAAAAGCCAAGTTAGCAGGAGCTGATGCTTTAGGAGTGTGAGGGAATTCAGAATATTAAAGCAATGAATTCCATTCACATTTGATTTAAAAGATAGATTGAAAATTTAGCGAAGGGCAATTTTGCCTAGTACAATTGCAAAGTATTGGTGAATGCTATGTCAAATAAGGAAAAAACTCCAAGAAGATAAAATTCAGGAAAGATTTTGATGTGCTAATTTAGCAGCAGGACGGAGGTCCTTTGGGCATCCCAGAGTCCTGAATGTTTGCTAGGGCAGAGGTTGGATTCTCAGATCTCCTCTCCCTTCTTTGAGCACTGGACCTGGGCCACATTTGGGCAAAAGTAACCATGTCTGTAAGGGTTGGGATAGCAGTTTGGATGGCCTTGAAGTTCTGGAAAGCCATTTGATAGATTCCATAAATTCTACCCCAGTGAAGATAAGCAAATTCGTATTTCCTTCAAACCATGGTACCCATCAACCACCGCAGCTGCTATGGCTTCTCTATGGCCTTTTTCTGTAGAAAGTGTTGTTTTCCTTGCACTAGGGTTGTGCCTGGAGTGTGGCTTCCTTCTCTTCAATGTCCTGCATTAAGCTGGGACTCCCTGGAAGAGCTCATGCTAGCATGGGGTCTCTGAACATGCACAGCTCCTTGTTCTACTTTTTCTTTTTTCCCTTGACATATTTTATCCACAGAATTCCATGCTCTATGGATTGGAAGTAATAGAAAGCAGAGTCCCTATATTCTCAAGCTCTCAGAATTTTTTTTCATGGGAGAGAAAACTTCATAGACACAGGACTTCCACTTTTTTTTTTTTAATTCTGAAAGGTGGAATTTTGCAATGAATTGTGAACAAGACTTCTGTAATTTCCACAACACAAAAACACAAAAACTTCCACTTGCTTTTCCAATAACTGACTCTAAAGATACACATTTAATATCAAGACACTTTTTTTAAGATGTTCTCTGGGAAAACAAAATTATTATTATTTTTTTTTATTTTCAAGGGATGTACTAAGTGATGAGAGTTGTAAGCAACTAACTGAAAATATAAGTCCCAAAAAAGAAAAGAGGCAAAATAACAACAACCAACCAACCAACACACACACACACAAAAAAAAAAAACTAAAAGAAAAACTAAACTCTACCCTTAAAAGCATTGCTTGAAAGGCTGGAAGAACATATGGCTACTTTATATCAGTTTTGGGAAACTCAGAAAGTAATTCCACAGAATGGATTGAAGGACAGTTATTCATATATATGGAGCCACTACACAGCATCAAACACAGTGTAAAACATTTGATGTGTATTATTACATTTAAGGTAAAATCTATCTGTCTCTATAATTCACTCTCTATTTTTACAAATATGAACACTTATATGACAATGCAGGTTGTCCAAAGTCAGAACTTTTAGCAAATTATAAAATGGGGAAAACTCATTCAGCTGAAACCAAAGCCTTCACTCATAGCCAATGTGGTTGACAACCATGGGGTACACAGGAACTCTGGCTAAAGTAGCTAAGTTGTTTCGTTTTTGTCTGGCCAAACTTGGTACAAAACTATTTTTTAAAATAAAGACTTCCGCTCTTCAGAAACACATTATTCATTGTATTTTGCTTTTAAATTCAAGTAAACAAACACTCTATTTTGGTTCATTTTAATTTTATGTTTATATTTTAACTTTTTGAAATTAAGTGGTTGCTAACAAATATATATATATGTATATGTATGCATTTACATGCATATATATGTACACATATATGTATTTATAGTACAGGATTTAAAATTAATTGAATACTTAATACAAAGGAATATTCAAATTTGCTATGCATATTTAACACTAAATATAAGTAAGCTGCATTGACATCTTTGTTTATTCATCTTATCATTTAAGAAGCAAGCACTAG